>NW_019293285.1:9817-38344 GCF_000500325.1 Leptinotarsa decemlineata
GTTAGAATTTTCTGACTGATGAAAAGTGCTTTGCAGTGGTCTTGTGATTTTGCCTTACATACGTATCTAACATCCCTTTTTTGTAGAACGAATACTGAATTCAGTAGTTGTTGACTACAAAAGCCCCAAAAGTCAATTAACATGGATTTTCATCAAGTATCGGCCAGTTTTATTCAATCAAGTTGCTGATAAGTAGAACATTTTTCTTTGTGAAAAATACTTTGATTTTACGCAGTAACTTATCGGGGTAAACTGAAAAGTTAGCCCTTCCTACACTTGTATAAAGTTCTCCATTATAATTTTCATATTTTTCAGATTGTGGAAAGTGAAAATACCCAAAAGAAGTCGACAAAAATCTGGAATATTCTCTTCTGCCAAGAAGATGGATATTGAGATCACTTAAATATGCAAAGTGAGCCAATAGCGACAAAGAGTTTTTAGCCTTGCTGACTAATGGAAAAAGTTGGTTTATTCTCTGGTATTATGTATGATTTCTTCATGTACTGGCAGCGATTGCTGTAAGCCCACTTTGTATTTTTTTTTGACCATTCAGTTGACAATTTTTCAGTTGATTATTTTATTTTACTATTTTGAATATGATTTTTGTGTATTGAATTAAATCATCTGAAGGAACAATACGTTCAGAGAAGTCTCAACTACCTTCACTGTAAGTTAATAAACAGACATCCATCAGGAAACAACTACTCCCCTGGCTAATACCACGAATGGCGTTGGATCATATCTGATAGGTGTCAGTGCAGGAATAACTTCAGTGAAGTGAAATTCATGTTTTCAATAAAAACATTGTTCGAGTATCTAGATTTCTATTAAAATTATGTACTCACCCTCCATTTGGATACTTCCGTAAGACGATTAGCTACCACACAGCCCGCACTACCGGCACCTACTACAATGAAATCGTACTCGTCTTCTTTCGTTTTTTCCGCACCAAAAAACGAGTTTTCGAACTCCGAGAAACCCGAAGAGAAACCAATATTGTAACCCCCGTAGTTCTCATCTTTGGAATATCCAAACAGCGACGTAATCAGCTGAAGGAACAGAAAAGTTGAGGGTTGGCAGGTGGTGATATTCGTGTAGACTGCGCATGCTTGCGACAGATCCGGTGGTACCCAACTCATAATTTGGAGCGGTACTCTTCGTAAATGTGACCGGGTTCCGTGCCAATTTGAATATGTAACAGTTCACTGCGAACTGAGATCATTATCCAAGAATTAGCTCTGTGTCGCTCTTGCCCTACTACGAAATCGGTAAACGGGGGTTTTTGATCGATTTATCGGCAATTATTTATCGATTTATAATACACCTCCGCGACAAAACCAATTCAATTCAGTCGTTACGGTTGCAGTGCAATAGGAAAGTTAGGTAATTCAGTGGCATTGTCTTCGAGTCTAATAGAAAACTTTTCATTATGATCGAGTGATTTGTTGCATGATCAGAATCTTTTTGAGATGTACTCTCACTTTTCTTCATTTTGAAAGAGGTGTTTTCAGTGGAATTCCGAAATAGCATCGAAATAACTTGCATGAGAGAAATTGTAACACGGTTTTGCGCAAATACTGCGAAAAACTGTGGGAGTGATGCGAGAGAAAAAATCCTTCCGTGTTGAATTTGAAACAGTACAAATAACTCTATATTCAAAAACATTTTTAAGCTTACAAAGGCATCTAGAGTTTGAAAATCAAAGAATGTGAGAATGTGAACTTCAGCGTGGAATTCTCACTGAACAGTTTACAAAACCGCAACATGAGTTTCGTTACACAGTATCTTCATCAGGCGTGCTCATGGTTCAGTACGAGAGAAGTGGATGCGCCCAAGAAACTTATAAATTTATTTGCACAGTAAAACAATCAATGAGGGAATTATTTCCGAAAATGAAAATGGAAACAACAATGAAAAATAATTGACGCTCCGGGACGATATCATTAACTATCAACCGAATACACGTGCCATTCCTTTATTGCTTTTTCCCGACATAATATCAAAAAGTTTTTTGATTATATTTTAATCGTTTTTCCGAACGAAACTCTTTTATCAATATCAGACGATTTCTCCGACCCCTTCAGAAATACTTTCGTTCTTTTCCCGCTAGTCTGCGATAATAGGTTTCTATTGTACTCCTCAATTCACGAATTCAATAATCAGGAGCGGGTGGAACGTGAAAAACTCTTTCTGCGAGGCGCAAAATATTGAAATGAGGTGGAAAAATACTGATTGAAAATTCCTGGAGTTTTCTGAATATAATTATATCGACTTAATACTTCTTTATCGTATGAACCCCGATTTCATTTCAATAGATTTATTACACCTTTGTCAAAAAATCTCGTCGAGATTCCCCGGTAGAATAAAATTGGTTGATAAAGTTGTGGTTATGATATACAGGCTAGGAAACATTCTCGTTCTCGTTCATCATCAAAACCTCGTTTTTGAAATTCTCCGTCATGAACGATACTTGTAAAATGCTATTCATGTAGCAAGTGTTTCATAAATTATCCAATCCAATTTTCTTCTATAGATTTCCAGGACAACTCTCTACTGATCCAAAAGGAAGAACATGTTTCACAGAATCTCCATAAGAACCATTTCTTGATCGATCCTTCTAAGTGAAAAAGGGTTTCGTAGAGGGACCGATTCGGCTCTTGCTTCACGAAGCTCTTCCACTGAAAGGGAACCAGAACTACGAGGACTGCAACTCTTTCCAAGGGGCAAGAATGATCTAAGTCCATTGACCGCACTGAAAAAAAAGAAGGTGGATCAATCACTTGCAAATTAACCTTGATAAGAGACTGATGAATATCCTCATATCTCAGCTTGCTTCGAAGAGATTTCAGTTCCGTACTGAAATTAGGGCAATGCATGAACTCATCAAAATCATGTGAAGGAGGAACAGTTCCAAGAACCGGAGCAGCATTGCCACGTTGGATAGCAATACTAATTCTTTCTATCAAAGAAGAGGTAGAACGGTGATCTTTCGTTGCTTGGCCTGTTCTCCTTCCAAGTTCATGAACGAATAACAGTGACTCCGGGCCATAAACATCAAAAGTTTCAACCGCTATTGGATACAACAGATAGTTGTTACCAAGATTTTGGTATTTTTCCTTCTCAATCTCTCGCTAGATAATGCTACAGTTCCAGCAGACTCCGTACTTCCGGCTGGATGGAAAGCCGCGACCGTGTCAACGCAAGTGAAACCCCATACCACAGGTTTACCGTATTTCCATGGTATGATAGATATACCATCTGGTCGATTACCATTATCTCGACTGGTACTTAAGGGTTCCAGAATTGCTGGAACATAAGGTGACAATATACCTCTTTTCAATATGTCGTTCACTTGTTGATGTCGAGATGTACACCCTGCGGCTCTTCTCCTACAACTTAAACTATGTATACCTTTCTCATCAACTATAGACCGCAAACATAAGTATGAGGCACACAAATAGATGAACCCATCCTAAGTCCTAGTGCTGTCCTGAAAGATTCATCATCTAATAGTGTTCCGTGAGATGCAACAGGTAAAGCATTCAGCCAAGCACCCGATTCCCTGATCATTGCTGCTCATACATGTCTCCGAACCACCTATAATAATGTCAGGTAACACAATTTCCCTTTCTGCTTCGAGAAGTTTGTCAGGAAGTTGAAAAAGATTCCAATATGTCTTGGCACAATCAAGTCGCTGGAATTGCAAAGGCTGCTTCTCAAAAGCTTGGAATACTCGGTAATTTTTGATGCTTTATAAAGCTCATATCAGACCTTCTTTGGATTATTGTACTCCAAACATACCCTGAAGCTGCTGGATTCTATCCAGAAAAGAGGCATCTGCCTAGCTGGAAATGCAAAAATCACGTGCAACCGTGGCCTAGAACATTGAAAAAAAGTTGGAGATTCGTCTCTCTTCTATAGAGACTTTCACGGAAAGTGTTCAAGTGACTTGGCACATTTGATTCCACCAAGAGCGGTTCATATGAGAAATACACGACTGACCGTGGCGGCTCATCGTGTTGAGGTTCAACTCAGTACAGAAACGAGTCGTCAATAGGACATAAAAGTTCTATTGACGATCAAGTTCAAGTTCTGTCATAATATCTGCCTATGAAAATTGACTAGTTTTTGGACTGTTTTCCTTCTACTTACGAGTAGATTCTGCTCCCATCTCTGAAAGGGGTCTGTAGCCCCTCTTTTCGAAAGGTATACATTTTCATTTTTCCCGTACTATCAACCGAATACACGTGCCATTCCTTTATTGCTTTCTCCCGACATAATATCAAAAAGTTTTTTGATTATATTTTAATCGTTTTTCCGAACGAAACTCTTTTATCAATATCAGACGATTTCTCCGACCCCTTCAGAAATACTTTCGTTCTTTTCCCGCTAGTCTCCGCTAATAGGTTTCTATTGTACTCCTCAATTCACGAATTCAATAATCAGGAGCGGGTGGAACGTGAAAAACTCTTTCTGCGAGGCGCAAAATATTGAAATGAGGTGGAAAAATACTGATTGAAAATTCCTGGAGTTTTCTGAATATAATTATATCGACTTAATACTTCTTTATCGTATGAACCCCGATTGCATTTCAATAGATTTATTACACCTTTGTCAAAAAATCTCGTCGAGATTCCCCGGTAGAATAAAATTGGTTGATAAAGTTGTGGTTATGATATACAGGCTGGGGTTGGACAATATTGCTGAATGAATTTATTATATAATTGTTGCTAGCTTCAGATTCCGGTTTATGGTTTTATCCATCATTGAAAAGTGTGACTTCTTTCTTTCGAGTTGCATTAAACGGCATAATACGTGTACAGTCAATTTCAGGTAGCCAGGTTTCATTTATGTCAATCCTATTCCCGTACGGTGGATTTGTTACTGTGACTTTGCATATCACATCCCTACACAATTATTTTGGATCTGTGAATCTGAATTCTATCTGGGACTTAATTTCATTTTAATACAAACACGTGAGTACTTTCCTTTGAGGCTTATTCAGCTGCTGCTTATCTATCGGTATGCATGAGAAAATGTTGTTTAAAAACTTCTGTTCGTGATTCCAATGTAGACGCCATATTGCCATAATTGTATGAAATTTTTTCCAAAGTTCATGGTACCATTATACGCCAAGAAAACTAACACTGATTCAAGTTGAATTCTTTCATTCTTTCTTTCGTTTTCTCTTCTGCTCAAAGAGGAGTTACTCTGTCTCTTCTGTTAAGGTCCTTATTGAGACTCAAGAGTAGTACCAACCACTTATATGTTCAAGAATATTTTCACTTCAACATCCAGCCAAGTGCTGACCCGAACAGATCGACATTTGTAGAAAGTCAGTGGCCAAGTGACGTTACATAATGGTTATATTTCAGCTTGAGGAAATGAATACCAAGTTTTTTCAACTATATTCCGTACTTTCTATCACATTGTGCAAACTGTTACTCAATGATGGTACTTATGGAACTGAATTTATAAAATGCAAATTCCTAAAAGTGTTGAGAATTGGGTTGTCTGGTTGTCCATCTTTGTACAAAATATCCATCAGTTCAAATAGATGCATTTTCAATCCGACACTTCGAGAAGTAGACCTTGTGGATGCTAGAATTTCATGTGAGTGGAACTGTATATCGATGCTCTTCCATTCATCTAGTAATATAGTTTTCTTGAATTTTTTGGATAACAGACTGTATGGAATGAGTTTATCGTGATATTCAATGAGCATATGAAAAAGATCTTCTTTCACGTCCATGTCCACCTTCACGTCCACGTCCGCATCCACGGCCACGTCCACGTTCATGGCCACTTCTACGTCCACTTCCATGCCAACGCCCACGTTCGTGTTCATACTCACGCTTCCGCCCACTTAGACGTCCATGTTCAGGTCCACTTTCACGTCTACCTTCACGTCCACGTCCTCGTCTACGGCAACGTCTACGTTCATGGCCACGTCTACGGCCACGTCCATGTCTACGCCCACGATCGTGTTCATGCTCACGTTTTTGCTTACTTTCACGTCCACGTCCACTTCCACCTCTACCTTCAAGTCCACGTACACGTCCACGGCCTCCTCTACGTTCATGGCCACGACTACGTCCATGTCTACGTCCACGTTCGTGTTCATGCTCACGCTTTCGCCTACTTCCGTGTTTACTTTCACTTTCACGTCTACCTTCACTTCCACGTCCAGGTCTACGTTCACGTTCATGCTCACGCTTCCGCTCACTTTTACGTGCAAGTCCATGTCCACTTGCACGTCTACCTACACGTCCACGCCTATGCTTACGCCCAGGTCGCGTTCATGCTCACGCTTCCGTCCACTTTTACGTCCACATTCACGTCTACCTTCACGTTCACGTCTACGCCTACGTTCGCGTACATGCTCACGCTTCCACCCACTTTCACGTCCACTTTCACTTCCATTTTCACGTCTACATTCACGTCCAAGTCTACGTTTGTGTTCGTGCTCAAGCTTCCGCCCACGTCCATGTTCACGTCCACGTGCACGTCCACGTCCACGTCCACGTCCACGTCCACGTCCACGTCCACGTCCACGTCCACGTCCACGTCCACGTCCACGTCCACGTCCACGTCCACGTCCTCGTTCAAGTCCACATCAACGCCTATATCTATATATTTGGTCTATGACTATATATTTGCTCTGTCTATCACTTTTGCTAGTTGTTTTCATCTACATATTTTTTAGTATTGTGTTAAAATATTTTGCTAATGATTGCGCAAAACTACTTGGAGAGCAAACTGTCCTATTATAACACGATTTTCAATCATCATTCGTGGAATTTGAATATTTTCACTAGACTAATAATACAAAAAAGTAACTTAACGGCCTCTGAAGCCGAGATTCATTGCATAGAAATCTCGATATAATGACCGATCCCACTGTGTGAAAACATTTATATTTTTTCAAAGGAAATTCATTGAAATGCGTCGAGATGGAAATGACGAATGAATATTTCATGATATTTCATAGTTGTCAACCGAGCCAGATGAAAAGAATGATTTATCGCTCTAATATCTCTTCGTGAAATGATGAGAATTCGATATTCAGCTATCAAATTCAGTCTGTTCAGAAGAAAAACGGGATGCACATTTTTATCAAAGGGGAATAATTAATTAAAAGCGTTCATTTCCGAAATTGAATGGCGTGACTCATTCAATGATGCTAAATAAAGTCGATAAGGAAATGGAAATATCATCATGTACAGTGTTGTTTTTAGAAAGTAGATTTTGAACGAAAATAATAGTTTTTGCACCTGATTATTGAAGTAAAAATTTTGAGGTAGCATTAGCCCCTGTATAATTTCAATAAAAAAAAAACTGAATAATATGCAAACCATCAATATATGTAAGAACACATTACTGGCTATTGAATGTAAATGGTTAATATATTTTTCCGGTTTGTTGTAGTATACTTGTGCTTTCTTCATGAGAAAGTTGGCTTTTTATCGATTGTTTCAATCTGTTGGAGGATGGTTAACAAGCTAAAAGTCGCACGTTGAAAGGTAGGACCCCTTCAATCGAAGGTGGGCAAACGGAAGAACATATTTTCAAACAGATGTTTCTAGATGAATTTCAAAGTGCTGTGCAAATCTGCAAACCTCAACAGAGTAAAAACTTTCATGAAATTCTTAATAGAGAATGATTCCTGAATGGTGAAGAAGTACAGTACAGTTCAATTAATGTGGATCCAATCACTAATTTTCTATAAGATAAAACGCTGGGATACCAACTTGATCTTCCTCTTGAAAATCAAAACAGTTTTGATCTTCCCCTTGAAGGTGATCACTTGGTGATCGTAACACGTGTCGAAGTGTTTAAATAACTGTTTGGTGTTGGGAAAAATATCCAGTAATATCCATTACTACACCAAAGGTTCCAAACACTGCATTACAAGAGTTGTAACTGATGAAGGGAAAATACCTACTTCAAAAAAGACTTTCACATTTCCATTTTCATAATGATATCATATTTTGAATTCGTCCATCGGGAGGTAAGGAAGTCCTCATCAACATTACTCAATATTTTTCACCCCACGTTCACATTCATTTCTTCACCAGGTGGTTGGATAATCCTGAAGGAATTCGGAATTCGTGTGTAGATTCAGGACTGAGATAAGTGAAGTACCGCTGGTCTATTGTTTCCGGGAGATTTCTAAGTGCTTCATCTGTTTTCATTTTGTTTCGACTAGTGTTCTCGTGCTTTATCTGTTAGGGAATCTTTTTCTTGTATTGCCAAAGAAGTATGCATTGTGAGTGGAGTGAAAAGCCCTTCCTCTCGTATAAAAGTCATTCAGATGTTTTATTTCCGAGCTCAGCCGGCAATTTAATTTCGTTTTTATAAGGAGTCACACTCAGGCTTGAAAAACAACAGTAATGGGGGCGATGGATTGAATATTTGCTTCTTTACACGCCTCCTCTTTCTTTGATATATCTGACAAAAATTAAATGAAAACAAAAACCGCGACACGTGTTTTGCTATACCATAGCTTTCCCGAGCGCAAAACCCTTTACAAGAAATCAGTAGAATAAACTGTATTAATGAGTTAGGCTAGTTTTATCCCAAAAATGAATGATTTTGAAATGTATCACGACATAACAATTCACTTCTTTTGTTAAGTTCTGTTCTTGTGTTGTACATGCATTTCGAATATAATGATGATGGTGATGAAGCTAATAAATTGGCTTTATCCCGAACAGAAAAGTGGCGTGTCAGCAAAGGTGATTTTTGACACCACCTTTATACAGGGGGACGCAAAAGTTCGGAATAAAATTAATATCTTTTCAACCAGTATTTTAGGAAAAAACGCTGAAAATATCAGTTGATTTCACGTTGTACGCATTTTTTGTCAATAAAATGAAATTTTTTTATTCAACCCCTCAGCTGCAACCCTCCCCAACTTTTTTTTTTCAAATGCAAACCTATGTCGTGTATGGGCTCATTGAAAGGCTCGTGAAAAATTAAATCTGACCATACTCTTTATTTTTTTTTTACTGATGCGGTTACCACAAAATGAGAAAGAACTCTTTTAAAACCAAAAAAGATGGAAATACCTACTTAGTGCTATCTACGGGTGAATTAACGTTGCAAAAAACAAATAACTGGTGATGATGTGCATTGGTCAATAATTGCTAAGGATCACCAGTACCTACTTTCTAAAAGTTTACAAATTTTAAGAACAGACCAACCGGGCCAGGCACCACAACAAATTTTATGTGTAAAACTTAAGGTAGCATCAGCATTCTGTGGATTCTATTTTTTCACCAAAAACTTACACATAAAATTAGTTCCATCCCAAGCAATTGTTGACCGGTGTACCTCAATAAAAGAAAAAGGTTGTTGCATTTTTTGTACCAAAATGAATGCCCTGATAGGAACTATTGTTTCGACTCAGTTTTAAAATTGTGGCATTTCTGGGTGGAATTGAAAATAATGTATGTCTAGTTTATTAATTGGGTACCTTCAAAGTGTTATTTTTTAATTTGCTAAACAAAAATGGTATTGTCAGAGAGGCAGCGTATCAAAGTCTTGATATTGTTGGGATGTGGTGATAGAATGCGGAGTCAAAGTGAGGTGTGTACTTTATTTGATACGAAATATCCGGAAAATCACATTTCCCAGGCTACTGTAAGACCTTACACAAATTCAAAAAATATAGTACAGTGAAGGACTTGCCCAGAAGTGGCCGGCCACATATTTTAGACAAAGATCAAAAATTGGACATTGACGTATCTCTGCAGAAAGATCCACATTTGTCAACGGTTTCATTAGCCCAAAACAATCCTGCGTCTAGACGTACGATTGGGAGGTTTTTGAAAACAGAAAAATACCACCCATATAAGATATGTCTTGTCCAAGAGCTCTTGGAAGATGACTATGATAGGCGTTTGCGATTAGACTTTTTACGCTTTGAATTTGTCCCTGCTTTAACTGTTATGTTTTCCAATGAAGCAGATACAGATATCCCCACTGAAACACTTTGGTTCCAGAGAATATCTTGATGACATTTGCAGGACGCTGGATTGGACGACGTGGTACAATTGAATGGCCCAAGACTTAACGCCATTAGATGCCCTTCGCCTCAGATTTATATATTTGTAGGTGAAGAAGAGCGAATTCATACCAACGACATGTTAAACGTGTACATTAGGGAGTTAACGGTGTTCCGTTCGAAGCACAGCTGTTGCTCCAAAATTTGTAATTCATACAATAAAAACCCCCTCTATGATGCTTTGATCTCTGTACATGAACTACAAAATTCAAATTAATTTGTAGGTAAAGAAGTGCGAATTGATACCAACGACAGTTTAATCGTGTATATCAGGCAGTGTACATACATTAACAAGTTTAAAAACCGTTCAATTACATAATATGAAACAAATCACGAAAAAAAGCACAATTTTTCAGTTTTTGCATTTTAAACGATTTTTTTTGCTTAAAGTAGTATATTTTNCTGACCTGACATTATTATATCCGCTTCGGAGACATTTATCTTCTTTTATAATCGAGCAGCGAACTGTAGCATTCTTCACAAATATATCCAGTCTCTATCAAATAAAGGGTGAAGAAAATAACTCTTGTCTGATTTCCACCAAGTTTTTCATTTGTTCCGACCGGTTTCAGTTCGTTAAATCATTCTAAAAAAACCTGAAAATGATGACTCGATGATTGAAACACGGGTCGAGGTGTTAAAAATAACTGTTTGGTATTGGGATAAAACTCCAGTAATGTTTGTTACTACACCAAAGGTCCCAAACAGTTCATCACAAGTCAACAGAGAATGGGTGAATCGTTGAAAATTTTCGGGTTTTCTGTTTCTGACTACATGAACAATAGATCACAAAAACAATGATATATAACATGATAAATAACAATACATTACTAATTTCACTGATGACACGAAAACAAATTACCCCAAATGGAATCAGTTTGCGTGATCATTATCGTTACTCCAGATAAAAGAAGCGATAGAGCGTGTTCTATCATGAACGTTGAACTACCGTTAACGTTACAGCTGGGTTGGAATTAGTAATGATTTTCTCAATGCTAGAATGACCTTCTCCGAAAGAAATTGAATCGCATTGAGTGAAATATACGTTGTTGAAGTTTATAGTAGTCATGTACATATTTCACAGCTGTCTGACTGTTAGTTTGTGGGATAGAACATTTTCAATGGAGTAACTTTTCTTAGTTTGAAGAAAATTGATAAGGGATTTCGTGCCAATGATCATCAATCCAAAGCCAAGTGTCTGCCTCATAGAATATCGCAGTATCGTCTTCGTATCCAATTATTTTCCCAACGCTGTCCAAATTGAATAATTCATTTAGATATAAATTGAAAAGCAGAGGACCCAGTACCGTATCTTGTGGGACTCCACATTCTATTCGTTTTTGATTGCTAATTGTATCTGCAATTCGCACAACTTGCATTCTATTTCGAAGATAGCTTTCAAAAAGCGTTTGGCAGTTCCCTCTGATACCATTATTTTCTTAAGTTTGTAATAGCAAGAACGTAGAAAATAAAAAAAAATTGAAAATCGGCCGATCGGTTTCAACTATTTTGTTGCTGTTACTCAAGGTGAATTCAAGTTCACTCTTGGTGAGCAACAAATCCAGAACATCTCTAATTCCAGGCAAAAACAGTTTCAAGATACCAAGTTCATAAAAAAATATTTAAAAATCGCTATATTCAAGGTTTAGCAACTGAATAGCAATAAATATTCTGTAAAGATCAAAGGGAAAGTATATAATTTATTGAATCACTTTGCTAACTTGATATCACGATAGCATTATTTGCGATTTCTAAGGATCAGCACGAGCAACAAAATCGTTGTTTTGGCAACTAATTAGCAACTGAAGTAGGGCTGGTCTTATACCGTCAGGTCCTGGTGACTTGAAGGGGGAAGAGCCCGATATAGCCCATCTTATTTTGTCCTCATCAATTACTGTACTAGCATATTGCCATTCATATTGTGAGGGTGTTGTTGGTACATCCGTCCAGTTCGTCGTTCCAGGAAAGACAGAACCTGGGAAGTGAGTTTCCATAAGAATCTCAGCACTCTCCTGGAGGTTGGCGGCTTTGTCGCCATTTTCCCTCGTCAGTTGAAAGTTGAAAGTATCTATAGAAGAGATGTTCCAGTCTATCAAGGTTGCACGTGATGTTCACGTCTCCAATCAGGCGGATGGCTCTTTTCTCGATGGAATTCAGCAACTTCAGGGTATGTTTGGGGGCACAGCTCCAAGCATGGAAACAATACTGCAGTAAAGGTTTGATCTGAGCTTTATGAAGCATCAAACGTTGCTGAGGTGTGTACAGTTTTCTGGTTCAAAACAGTGTTTCAAGCTTTTGAGAAGCAGCCTTTGCAATTCCAGTGACATGATTGACCCAAGACATATTGGTGTCTGTTTCAACCCCCAACAAACTTGTTGAAACAGAAAGCATATTGGCCTGACCTGACATTATTATATCCGCTTCGGAGACATTTATCTTCTTTTATAATCGAGCAGCGAACTGTAGCATTCTTCACAAATATATCCAGTCTCTATTAAATAAAGGATGAAGAAAATAACTCTTGTCTGATTTCCACCAAGTTTTTCATTTGTTCCGAGGATGGTTAACANAGATTTATGCGTTTACTTCATTTTTATCAGTTAGGCTTAAGACAAAAGAGTTTGGTAAAATTTTTGGATGAAAAACGACGTTATTATTCTTGACTATTTCATTTGCCACTTCCTTTTCAATATCTACAAAATTATCGTTGAATTCATACAATGCTTGTAATGACGCAACAGTCATCTGACAAAATTTTGTTATCAGTATTTTGGCATGTGCATGGTATAAAATTCATTGAGTATCTTCTGAAAAGAAAAAAATCAGCAGCGACCTTTATTTAGCGTTATTGGAGTGTTTGAAGAATGGATTCGCAGAAAAATGGCCCAATTGATAGAAAAAAAAAAGTTTTTTCAACAAGACAATCCACCATGTCACAAATCAATGGAAACGAAGTCAAAATTGCATGAGTTGAGCTTCAAAATGCTTTCCCATCCACTGTCTTCTCCAGATCTAGTAACCAGAGACATACTTCTGTTCTCAGACCTTAAGAGAATGCTTGCTAGGAAGAAATTGACCGCTGATGAAGAAGTAATCGTCGAAACTGAGGCCTATTTTGAGGCTAAAGACAATTCATACAATAAAAATGATGTCGAAAAATTTTGTGGCCACCATATTGAATAATGAAATCAAATTTTACAGAAAAAAATGTGTTTCTATGTTGACGATTATTGAGGCGTTATTTCTCTGTGAAATATAACACATGTCCAGCAATTCCAAACTTCATATTGCCTTGAACTTGGAAATTTCATCTAACTTTCAGATTGTACTCGAAATTTAATCGTTTTCTGAACCTGGTAATGAGATCGGAATCAGTCCTCAAAAGCGCAATAAGGGTTTCCCTGCAAGCCAATTAGCTTGTTGATAGGTAGGTATTGATTCACTACAGCGGTGAAAGCTCTCGGCGAAGGGAAGAAATAAAGCGATAAAATACACGTGAATGATATACAAACATGCTATTCCTCTCAAATAAATCAATCGTGTAACTAACGAACGTATTGAACCAGATTAACGACATATTTGTTCGTTCGTAATGTTGTTATCGAATACACTAGATACTTGCTTTTGACCATTACAAATGTTTTATGTTCTCGATAGGTGATATTTAGTCGTTTCCATGGTAATGATTCTGAACGATTGGTTTGTACCTATATTATAGTAGTGGACAAGTTTGAAATTTGAGTTCCAATAATTTTCTGAAAATTCACCGCTTTTTCAGTTATTACTAACCCTCAAAAGGATGAGACAAAAAACTAGAAAAGCCTTCAAATGTGCAAGGAAATCAGGTTAATGGGACCAATACAGAAGGTCCCTAACTGAGTATAACAAAGTCCTGAGATTGGGAATGACGGGAGCAATGAGAACTACCCCAACAGCTGCATTGGAGACACTCCTGAATCTACCTCCTTGACACTTTGTGATAATGGGGGAGGCCAGGATGGGCCAATTCAGACTGGAATACTAACCGACTACAAAAGATTGTACCGAACAGAAATTTCGGAACAAGTGGAGGAGCACATATTGAATATGTGCACGGACCACATGACACCGAAGTACACCTTTAACACAAACTTCACGGCCAAAATTATAAGCCGTGAAGAGTGGAGACCATTGGTCATCCCGAAAACATGTTTGGAAAAAACACACGGTATACATGTGGATCGAAGACCAAACATGGAACAGGAGCTGGAATATACCAAGCAGATAGAAATTCAAACTACAGCTATCCGCTAGGACTATACACATCCGTCTTTCTATCAGGCGGAAGTGTATGCTATCTTGCAGTGTGCAAGGTTTATTGAATTGAGATCTCAAAGAAATGAGCGGATTAATATTTTTACAGACAGCAAGAACGCACTAGGGACTGACAAACTCGAAGGTGGCATCAAAACTGGTCTGGGAATGCCATCGAAAAATATATTATTTAGTGATTTTCAATCACTGTTATCATGTCTATGGAATCTGAATAAATGAACATAGTTATTGGTTCTAACGAGTAGTTTTAAATAATTGCCCCTACGCCACTGCAGGTTTGAAATAACAACCTAAAAAGTAACTCAAAAAGTAACTTCAAAGTAGGTAACTTAAAAAGCCTTGTGAAATAAGAGAATCCGCTAAAGTATTATAAACTCGCCTATATTGGCTGTGGTTGAACAAAAAGAAATTTTAAAATTTAGTTTGAGCACTGTGTTCAGCGTTATGCATTCATAATGATCATTTATCACTTCTTACTGTCAGGAAACATAATATAATTAGATTATATAATGTAATTACCATTTTTTCTGGTATGATTCAGAGAATTAGGAATAATAAGCACGACTTCATAACATCATAATGGTATCTTAATTTTCCATTTTCATGAACTGAATATCATTTAGCGTTCGCATATACACCTAAATTACGTATAATGTAGCAGTGGCGTTGTTCTTATGGGTAAATAATTGAATAGAAAAACTTTTGTTCGTCAGCTGTTTTTGGTCATTAATTCCATCGAGGCATGTTAGGAGATTCTAGAAAACTTTTCCTCTTTGGAATACTAGCGTCACCTGGGTTCGCATTAAGTGGAAATTTAAATATTCAAATTGAAAAATTCGAGGAAACTTTTTATGATTAATTTTTAACTTTTGTATCACAACACTTTTTTCATATCTTGGGGAAATGAGATAATGCAACAAAGGACTAAATCAATTATGTCCCAGATTACCATAAATTCCATATATACAGGGATGGAATAATAATTATCATAACAACACATACGACAATGTAATTGTATATGTGTAGTCAAATATACAAAAATAGATAGATAGATAGATTTTTCGACTACATAACATATTTATATATTACATTTGTAATAGGTTGAGCGGGGTGGATAATATTATCTTCCATGGTGAAATGGAATGATTTGAATCCATACAACATATAAGAGACTTATTACATACAGTATATAATAAATGAGTAGGAACCACTGAATTCTTCCGCCGTCTAGACAGTTGGTGTTAATATTCTGACTACTGTTACGTTCGTAATTGATTAACGGCCAATATCTTTCATTTTTGTATATTTTAGTGAATAATTGTGGTGCTATCGATAAGACTTGAAAATTTCTATATGCTGTGGGTTCCTAGATGAGGCACTGATGTATTTCAATGGGGACAATGTATTTCGCTAGTATCTCAATTCACCGTTGAGAAATTTGACTGAAATAGGCATATCTTGTTTCCTTTATTTCAATGCAAAGCATTTGTTGACATAAATATCCCACAAAACCTTGAGAATATACCTTTACAGAACTGGCAGGTTGAACTAGAACCATACCAGAACGAGAATATTATCCCTCAATGTGCATTCTGCTGTCCAAGCATTATCAGGGAATAACCTCCTCTTCATTGGGTTCATCATTATACAGTGTGGTCCACTAAGTGTGCAACAAATGGGAACATTTTTATTATCGATTTCTCAGAAAATTTTATTCTTGACAAAAGTTGGTACATGTTCCAAAACTATACCAAATGTACCTGAAATGGCTTTATGACAAGTACCATACAGAATAGGACAAAAAATATATAGTTTGTTCGAAAGTAAAGTACCCTTATTTCAAAAAATATAGAAATATGTTGAAGAGAAAAGTTGCTTGGAATCAAAAGTTATGTTCAGATACGAAGTCATCATGGAAAATTTTGAATTACCCCCGTATGATACATATTTTTACTATTTTAATTCAATATGTATTTGAAGTAGCCACAATCAAATCAGTTTGGAGTATTTTTTATCAAATTAAAGTGTATTCGTAAAATTTACTTGGATTTGTATTTTTTTAGGTGACCGTCAATTTCATGTTTGTTGCAACGATATTTAACAGAACTCTAGAATAAAACAAATACTCTTTTCAACGAGGCAAATACTTTACTAACTAAATGTGCATATGAATAAACTGTCAACAAAAGTATAAAATTTCTTTTATTCTGACAACAATTCCTCGACTAGAATAGATATTAAAAAACAATCCAAAATCTATCGCGGATAGCCATGAACAAAAAACACATACGCCCTAAAACAATACTGTAGTATGGAAAATGTTTGTCACATGTTACGTAACTATGGTTACGCCAGCCAAGATTTTTATCACTGTCTAAAGCCTAAAGTTACACTGAGTTTCTGCTATGTGTCTTTAATACTCTATGCATAAGGGTTAAGTTTCATTTAGATTGATTTTCAGTCCATGATTCTCCGAGTCTAGGAATGTTTTGTGCAAATTTGTGTTTATATTGGCCACGGAACTTTCTGTATCGGTGTTATGCGTATAGATGTACTTGACAAGGTGATAAAAAAGTGGGATAATCAAAAATAAGCACTAAAAACATCACGGTTCCCAAAATACTTCCCTGCGGTACACCTGAGATTGTTTATTTTAGGGATGACCATGAGTAATCATCCAGTTTGACCCTCTGGGATCGGCCTGTGAGATAGCTGGTCATCCATTTAAGAGAAATGTCATGGAATCCTATGAACTTGAGCTTGCTGATGAGTGAATCGAATTGAACTTAATCGAAAGCTTTACCTAATTTCGCCATTAATTCTATAAGTGTAACAATACTAATAGCAAAACACCGAGTTTTATAATTGTTTTCACCGAAGTATCAATCTTTTGCTATTATTGAAAGTTGAATAATGCACAAAATTCATGTTTTTGCATGAGGAATTGAATTAAAAGCTATCGATAAAGATTTTATTGTCGACCTGCAACAAAAGTGAAATTGGTTATATTTGTAATTTGTTTTTTCAAGAGATTAACCAGTGAGGCGTACGTTTCAGATATTGATTGTATTTATGGAGCGAACGTTCATCATACCGGAAACTATTCGCCAAATTGAATTTCTCATGTTTGAACGATGGAAAATGGAGAAATGACGATAATCGTGCCTAGAAACCATGTGTTTTGTTAAAATTACTTTGATAATTTTGCTGTGGAAGGAATGAAATTTGTTTCTAAATCCGTTTTTCATCGCTTTATGGGAATAAAACTGAAATTAATATAAGTGATGAGTGGGTTGAATAGAAATCATGCGTCTTTCTAGACCGAGTATCTCGAAAAAGCAGCTAATTTATAGTAGAAGCCAGTTTGCAGTCACTCGTGACATTCACTCGAGTATTGGTCTGCAGAGCTGACATTAGACTGTGACTGGTGTAACGAGTGGAAAGTAATGCAGAGAATATTAGGTTTAGTGACAAACATTTTATTGTCAATTCCGTGAAAATACCTTTTTTGTTTTTTTTTTCAAGAACAAAACACAAGCACTACAGAAACATCCTTGAGGTGCTCACAGAGCGGTGCCTGTGCGAAAGTAGCGATCCACATTGAATTTGAATCGCTGGAAATTAAATCCATCTGAAAAAACGTTCTTAGAAAGTGTATTAGGAACAAACGCAGTTCTTTCAATGGATGATTTCTTGAACAATGAAGTTCGAGGTGTACTGAGTTGAACCTCAAAGCGTTGAACAGTGACAATCCGTAGCGTATTCCTGATATGTATCGCTCTTGGTGGAATCAAATGTGCCAATTCACTTGAACACTTTCCGTGAAAGTATCTGAAGAAGAGAGACACATCTGTAACCTTCTTTCGATGTTCCAGATTATCAAGGTTACAAGTGATGTTCGCGTCTTCAATCAGGCGGATGGTTCTTTTCTGAATGGAATCCTGCAACTTCAGGGTATGTTTGGGGGCAGAGCTCCATACATGAGAACAGTACTTCAAAGCAGGTCTGATCCGAGCTTCATAAAGCATNAGACATCATTTCAAATATACCCTGTATATACTGACTGAGGAAAGTCAAAACAAAACAAATCGTTATCGTTGTTTTGTTAGACATACTTCTTCGATATTCCATTGTGGAAGTATTGGATGTCTGAGGCAAGTTACTTTCAGCCAACTCCCACAGGAAACCGTTGATGCAGAAATATCAAAGGACGTTTTTCATTTGAGAGATAAAAACCAATTGATATCGCTTATGCAGCTTTTGCTTTGACACGTTTTTATTTTGATAACAACAACGGTGACAACTACGGCAAATGCTTTGACTCCTTTCTGAGAATTATTTCCTGTTCATGATCACATGCGACAGAGTTGATTCAATAGGATCGTTGAGTCGAATGTGATTTCGTACATTTTTCCATTAATTTTGATAGTGCTTTGCATCTATAATACATTGATGAAAATCCCAAATCGATAGCATCTACCGTCATTGAGATGCGCCACTTCAACGACGCAGTTACCGGAAGCTAGTGTGACGTCACGAGATATGTGCGATTTTCGATACAGAACCTCATATGAACTAAAAGCACCAGGGAATGAGGAATCTTTCAACCGGGGAAGCTATGGTGTTAGCAAAATGCGTCTAGAAATTGAAATGTTTGTGTAATTATTATTATGCATCAGAAAAATTAGAGGGTCAACTGAAATGAAGAAGTTGGGCTTATGATCGATGCTGAAAAAAATTCATTTCCTTTTGGAAGATTATGTGTGGCATTGAATTGAACCTGGTTATTTTCACCCCAATTAGAAATCACTTCTAGATCCTCATTAAGATATGCAACCTCCTGCTGCCGGTGAAGATGTGTAGCCGATGTCCTTGAATCCAAATGCACTGACGAGAAAAGTGTGCTTCCGCTAGCAAAGTAATATATTGGAATCTTGGCTTTTTCCAATAAATCTTTGCTATACAATAAAAAGAGGGTTCTAGACGTTATGGATTCTTGGGGAACACCAGCATTGATGATTGAACTATTTGAGAGACATCCATCGACTACCAGTTGCAGAGAAAGTNACATAAATAACAAAAATGATATGATAGAAGAAAAAAAATAAAAACCATTTTTCAATGATTCCAGAATGGTTTCATTATAAGGATAAACATAATAAATATATTACCAAACAGAAAAGAAAATCATTTCAGGGTTCCCAACTAGCAATTTTGCTAGTTGGGGACCCTGAAATGAGTTTTTGATCAGAAGATACCAATGGAGAAATATTGTATAACCCTAAACGAGCATTTCGATTTATGTAGGTCTCCACTCTTGAATTCATAATTTTGACAACCTGGGTAATTTATTTTCCTTTAATGTTGAATTTCTATAGTTGACACCCCTGTTTATTCAATTACCTTCCCATACAGCTCACCTACGAACTCCCTATATAACCACGTTTTTAGATATCAAATGTATTTGTTAGATTCAAACTTGATACTGGGATAAAATCCGAAACCGGTCGTGAAAATAAAATAACTAGTGAAAATTTGATAAAAATGTTTTCATTAATTTCATTTGAATTTCGTCAATGATTTCAAAATCGTCTAACTATCGAAAACTAACGTTCCTTTCCGAAAAGGAATATCCAAATAAAGCTTCAGTTATGTTTTAATTTTTATTGGAGTTTTTTCTTATCACCAAACCGTTATTTCAACACCTCGACAGGTGTTTCGATCACCAAGTGATCACCTTCAAGAAGAAGATCAAACGTTTGATCTTCCTCTGGAATATTCATTACTACACCAACGGTTCCAAACAGTGCACCACAAAACACTCAGAACGGTGAAATCAAGAAATGATACCAATAAGAAGTTAGTTAGAGTTTTTGAGTTAATTTGAATGGGTCCCACATCAAGTTTGGGTGTGTGGAATATGTATGTCACTATATTTTGTCCTACTCTCTCTTAGTCAAAGTCTCAGTTCATATCTTCCATATACATCTGAGAATTCCCAAGAAATCATGATTCAGAAAGTAATTCTTGACAAAAAATTCACTTGAAAAAGTGAAATTATATTCAGTTGCCGACGAAACCTGATACAAGTATTCATTGAAAAAAAATTAGAAGGGAACTAATGATTAGCTGCATTGCCTTAATTGGGTACATGTAATCACCAATGAGTAGAATATCAGTTATTTTTTACTGAAAGAAAAAGAAAATAGTAAACACTCCGAGTAGTAGGAAAAAGTTTGTTATCTGACCAGAAAATAGAAAGTAATTTGAAATTATACGACACATTCAACTTAACTTTTTTTCAAATTGCCGTGATATAATCACAAAATATTTTCATTTCCTCATGCACAAAAATGATTGTATGAGAATACTGTTTCTACAGAAACACACCACAATTCTCCATATTCTCAGATATTTCAGCTTCCAGCTGAAGTCAGCCTTGGCCTACTCAGTCAGTGCACATTATGTATGCATTGAATATTCCTAACATGTTGATTTTTACATCAATCTCAAGAAAATCAATTTCGTTGATGCATGAATACACTCTGTGGAAAGTATCAATATAAACTGTTGCGACTTGGGACAGAGAAATTCAGTTATACAGTGTTATTCGTTATCGTAAGTTTTTTTGACGCGTTTGCCTGTTTCTCAGTTTAAAAAGTTGTACGATCTTCAACTGAAATTTACATATAAAATTATTGATTAAAGTTTAATACATGATTTTCACTATAGCTTCCTCATTTATGATGTACTGTTTGAAACCTTTGGTGTAGTAATGAATATTACTACAGTTTTATCTTCCTCTTGAAGTTGATCACTTGGTGATCGGTACACGTGTCGAGGGGTGAAAATAACGATTTGGTGTTGGAAAAAACTCCAGTATTATTCATAGCTTTCTCAAGCGTAAACTAAAGCTATTGTATAGCGAAACACGTGTCGCGGTTTTTGTAAAAACCTTTTATAGTGAAATTCATACAATATACTGTATTAATTAAGCCAACTCTCGCCAAAACGGTCATCTCCCACGGAACCAGTGAAGCGGAAAATGGAAAGCGGGGATAGGTGAAAGTACTCGAACGACCTATAAATAGTCATCTCTCGGAGAAATCAGTCCAGTCATCACCCGAAGACGATTGTAGATACTAACAATCGAAACGTCGAGAACTAACGTGACTTGGAATCTCTGCACTTTTCATTTTCATTTTCTTGTTCCATTTCTTTATTTTTATTCATTCAATTGTATTATTTTTACTTGTATTTTATTTCACTATCATTTCATTTCAGGTTTATTTAGGTTAATATAATTGTTATTTTCAGCTATTCATTTTCAATTCTTCTTTTTCAGTTGTTTCAGGGATTTCAAATAGTGACATTCATCATGAAACATTGTCAATCACCTCCAAATAAACGTTTGTTTTATGTGTTGCAGTTGGTATGAAATACAATTCATTTTTTTCTTGAATTCTGCAGTAAGTCTGCCAATTCAGACATTCATCAATATGAAGAACTAAAAATTTTGTTTCTGTCTAACAAAATCAGATTGAATTGAATCAAAGCTATGTTGCCAATGATGAAATCTGATTGTTGAAGTTTACTTCATATTCAGATACAGATGCGGGGAACTATTTATTCAGATATTCGAATTCATGGTAACATTTGCTTTCCAGCATGTGTCATTCGCATACATCGTAACAGAAGTTGCATAAATTGAAGTGTACAAGTCATTAATATATAATACAAAAGATATAGGTCCCAGTTTTGATCCTTCAGGCACCCCAAGGTTGGTCGTAACGGTGTTTGGAACCTGTTCGTCAACAGCAACATATTGCTTTCTACAAGAGAGGTAGTCTGCTTCCCAACTCAGAAGAACAAGAAAGTATCTAAGAGAATGTTATGATCAACGTATAGCTCTGAAAAGATATTATGCACATCAGGAAAAGATGAAAAAGTCTACCGGAAAGATCGTGTTCAAATACTTCAGAAATACTCGGAGGTATTGTTACTGGCCTAGTTTTCCAGATAATCAGTACTTTTCTTCTTACAGGGTTTGTATTGAGTCTGCTCTTTGATCCCAAACTTCTAATGGAACCCAAAAGTGATACATAATGTGAGTTATCCATTTTTGTTTTATTTCAAACGGATGAGGTGGCGTTTTCGAAGAGTAGCCCCGGCTTCGCGAGGGCAGCACCACCTCAACGACCCCGGATTGATAAGATCGTCATATTTTGACCAATCCATTCACAACATTAGTGAAATATATACATGGAGTTTTCTCACGACTCAATACTTCTTATGGAAAACTTTGTGAATATCAATTCGATAGTTTTTAAGTTTGTCGCGTCCAGACAGACAGACATTTGAGGTAATGGAACTTCGTTATTCAATACGTAGTTATCACTGCCTCAAACGCTCGTGCCGGTTTGTTTATTATTCATATCGAAACGGAAACTCGGATTGAATATAAAATTGAATAACATACTGTGTCAATTTTGAAGTTATATACTCAGTGATTTAAACGCGATACGAATATCGGATGTGGCCTTTTCATAAACAAGGGGAGAAAATTAATGTATGCTTCAACACGCTCTTCTTCATCTCCAGGCAGTTCAAAATTCATATTCAAATAGATGTTTCCATCGATGGGCAGAAGAGGATCAGTAACTCTCATGGAAAAAGTTTTGACAGAAAGTTGAGTGAAATTTTCACTGTTTACTTTTATCTTGGGTTGATAGACAACTTTCAGATGTGAAGTATTTTTGTAGTGAGTATTGAGGTCGTCTGAGCCTATTATTAAATAGCTTATTAAAAAGTGCGACTCTGAAATGTCTTTCAGATATTCGGAAACAGTAAAATTTAAGTATCAATAATTTGTAGAGAAACGTCTGAACTGTTGTTCACATAATGATAATAATAATAATTGTAATAAATAAGCAGGGATGGCCACTCCCACCCTTGGCTTTTGGTGAGCTGCGCCACCACAATCCCGAGCAACTAGTGCAAAACCGGACCGGCAGTCCAGGGGCACCCATGAAGAAGAACACTATTCTCCCTCCGGAGCCGACCGTGGTTCCTAGTAGGGGCCCCCAATCGACCCGGTCGGAGGGGTCAGAGCAAGGTGGTGGGTCCCATAACGATTATTTGCCTATCGATGACAACCCTGGAAATGACAACAGATCTTTTGAGTGGACGCAAGAGCTAAGAAATGGCCTTATGCATTGCTACGAGAGTAGTGAGTCCGCGCGAAGGGGGTACATAGCGGGTTTGCATGCTCTGTGGTGTGAAACACATCCGGAGCATGCCGCTTTTTCTGCCCAAAATCTTAGGGATTACGTATCCTATCTTCGGCGGCAGGCCTATATAGATCCTTCCCAGCCTGATAACGAAGTGATAGAAGTGACAGTTCTACCACCCGATGACAAAGCTAGAGAAAAGACTCACACATGCACCAATGAATCACAATACGCAGGGAGCTCTACTGAATTAGGCACCTGAAGCCACACGAACTGGCTTGTTTGGATGCGGACATTCATAGTGTTCTAACATAAGAGGCTGACATTTGGCAAATCAACATCGCCGTAGATAGCGTCGTCCAGTCACTTTCCGAATCGGAAAGTGACTGGAATCGGAAACTGGCTTGTTTGGATGCGGACATTCATAGTGTTCTAACATAAGAGGCTGACATTTGGCAAATCAACATCGCCGTAGATAGCGTCGTCCAGTCACTTTCCGAATCGGAATGTGACTGTGATGTGGGATGGAATACCGGGCGGTCAACAGGCCTTCCACGCATGCAGTGCGGCAAATAGAAGCCAAACTACGACGTAGCCATCACATTTCAAGTCAAGGCGTGCTACTGATGACCACCAAACAGCACCGCCTTGATAGGATACGAGTTCTAGGGGCTTGCAAGAAGCCAGCCGAGCAGCTTATGAACTCAGTTAAGTTTTCGACACTGAACGAGGTGATCACAACTATGTCACAGAGTTGGAACCCATTCAGCAAAAAGCTCATATGGAAGCTGCAGAGATCACCTCACTTATGCGGCAACACAAGGATAAGCTAATGCATGGGGTCTTCTTCAATAACATTGTATGTATCTCAACAATGCACATAGATGCATTGTTGAGATACATACAATGCACATAGATAAACTTTTTTTTTAATATGAAAGAAAGTTGCATCAACCACGGAGGGTTATTAGCAACAACAATACAATACAAGATTATTTGAATTGAAGGGGTAACTCTATATAGAGTTACTTCCTTTTTTTCTTTGGAAGACTCCCTCATCCTTCTTTTTTTTTTTGTATCAAGATGGAGTAGTAGAAAGCCAAAAACTTTCTTTCCCAATACAAGATTAATATTTAACTACACTCACATTATTCAGTATATTAACAAGTCTCCAAGCATTTGTCCGTTAAGTTGAGTTCGTTAAAAAATGATGATAAAAAATTATATGGGATCTTTCACATGTAGGTATCCCAGGTAATGAAGAAGCAGATAGAATAGCTAGAGAGGCATTGTCAGATATCAATGAACAAGAAGTATGGTATAGGGATATAAACAGCCAAATAAAGTTCCTCGTCCAAGAATACTGGCAAATGCAGTGGAACATCTACTCTCCAAATAAACGGCACCAGGTGATTCTATCTAGACTGCGTTTAGGTCCTACACGGTACACTCACGAACACATCCTCAAAAGAGAACCAGAGATAATATGTGGAATCATGCGTAGTGCCGCTGAGTGTGAAACATTTATTAATCGAGTGTCCAAAGTATGCCAATCTTCGCCAGAGATTTAATTTGGAACCTGACCTTAAATCTATATTGAGAGAGAACAAACCAAATTCTACGGGGTGAAGCCGCGGGCAATAATTTTTTTATAGATGGTACTTGGTGATATGATGAATAACCTATTATAAATTATATATTCGCCTATTTTCATCATAATTTCTTGTGACGTGAAATATAATGAAACAAACTTCTCTAACAAATAACTCGATTCTGTTTCGGCACTGATGATGGAAACTGTTTTTGCATTTATTTTCCAAGATATGACTATTTCGAATATTTCAAAAAGCTGTGTATAATATTTACTGTATGTACCTTCATTTCCTCGTTAGCATACAAGTAATTAAAAACTGTTTTCTACATGCTGGGAATTTCACAATTATAACACTGGCAATAAAATAGATATATTTCCACCCCTCACATGAATCTTTGTGGGTCAGCAAAACCTTAATTACAGCAGAGTAAAAATAAGTAATGAATAATTTTTCATATGGTGGTGTATTACAGAACATATTTCAGAACATCTAATAAACGTGGAACTCATTTCAGGACATTTTGATGTTTTATAAATGTTCTACTGTTACCGGGAATGTGACGGGTAGTTAATTATTCATGAAAGAATTATCGCAAAAGTAAATAATTATATCGAACCTTCATGAATACATTCACTATTTCAATCCTTCTCATGTAGGAGAGAGCGAAGGTAGTCAAGCCCATTTATAATTATCTGCTGAATATGACTTTTCCGTAAGCATTCGAATAGCTGAAAATTATCGTTTCAGAAAACGGCAATTATTGGTGTTTTCATTTATTTGAATAATTACGACCAATTGAGGTTATGATTCTTTATGATGATAAAAAATAGTAACACGTAGTCAAATCTGGTCAGTTTTTTGGGTTCTGCATTCACAAGAACATGCCATTATAATAGAAATAACATGTTGGAAAATGTCATTGGGCAATGGTATCGTTAGGAAATTCAGTTAAGGATCTTCAAAGATGAGAGAGTTCCGTTTCCGATGTGGTGGTGGACAGACGTGCCGATAACGACCGTCCACAAAGAAGGTACGCGGACGCCATTTTTGGAGACGGAATTCAGTTCGTGTTGGGATGTCCGTCGTTTTATAACGAGCCAGCAATCGTAAAAATGATAGTGTTAATAAAAATTGTTTGTGTAGAATATTTATAATACCTGCTCCCTTTCACGCCGATTGGAGGCCGGGGTGGACCGGATGTCCACGTGGGAGTGGGATCGAACAAGACTATTTTATGAAGAAGACAATACTTTTATTTTCAAGAACATTAGACCTCATTACGGACACAGACTTGCAAACTGCAAGACAGTCTTTGTCCCCCGACGAAGCTTTTGTTATGTAACAGCCAGTTACGTAACAGGAGGAGCATTGGTCAAACGCGCCTGAAGATAGGAAGCAACGACCATCCAAAATAGAGAGAGAGAGAGATGTTCGAAGATAAATGGGGCTTGCTAAAACAAGTTGTGGCATCTAAAGGCCAAGAAAGCCCCGGGGGTCGACTCAATAACCAACAAGTTATTGAAGAGGCTCCCAGAGAACTGCGTTGAATTCTTACTGAATTTGATCAACAGCTCGTTGGCCCTCAGACACTTCCCCAGAAGGTGGAAGCATGCGATCGTCATCATGATCCCAAAACAGGGTAAGAATCCGCTGTTCCCGCAGAACTATTGCCCGATCAGTCTACTCTCGTCGGCGGTTAAGCTGGATGAAAGAGTTATTCTGCAAAGGCTCAACGGAGAAGTTGTGGACCAAAATGTTCTGCCTAATGAAAATTTGGCTTTAGGAGAGATTACTCCACTGAATTACAGGCTCTAAGGTTGGTCGAAAACACCATCAGCGAGCTTAACGCAAATAAAAAAAGTGCATATTGTGCTATTAGATATCTCGAAGGCCTTCTCCCGAGTATGGCACGAAGGCCTTCTGCACAAATTAAACGCGTTCGACCTACCTCGGGGCCTGATCCAGTGGATCGGGTCTTTCCTGGAAGATAGAACTTCTCAGGTCAGAGTAGAGGGCTCTCTGTCTGATAACAGAGTGCTACAGGGGGCCGTGCTCTCTCCGACGAGGTATTCTCTCTACACCAGCGATCTCCCCAGGCCCGAGCGTGTGAAGATATCCCTGTACGCCGACGACACGGTTCTTCTCTCATCCTCCATGGGTCGAGAGCTCGGCGTCGTCTACATGCAACGTGCATTGGACGACCTCGAGCGCTGGTACCTTGATTGAAAGATCCGAGTGAACCCGGACAAGACTCAGGCGATAACAATGGTAAGATTACTATCTTCTCCGGCCAGAAAAGTGAGAATCTCTGGAAGGGAGATTGACTAGCAAGCGCGGGTAAAGTACCTCGGCCTTCTAATAGACCGTAGGCTCACTTGGAACCCACCCATCATGTGCATTAAGTCAAATATCGAGGGTCGGATAGCCAGTCTGTACCCTCTGGTCAACAGAAAATCCAAATTAAGCACGGAAAACAAAATTACCATCTACAATACGATGTTCAAGCCTGTCATCATGTATGCTTCAGGCGTCTGGGGATAAGCGCCTTCGTCCAACATTTCCATTTTGGAAATACTACAAAATAAGTCAATTAGGATGATTGTGAATGCTCCTTGGTTCGTGTGGAACGAAGCCATCCGCAGAGATTTGCAGCTGCCTTCCATTCGGCAGTCCATTCAGTCGAGGAATCAGCCAGTTTTTGAAGATACGGAAACTCAGGAAAACCCGTTAGTTAGGGAAGCCACAGATTATGCTGTAGACGACCCCTCCCGATATAGAAGGCCCCGACACTCTGTCGAATTAGCCCCTCATGCCCCCGTTAACGGACGAATAGCTTTCTCATCCATCCCACCCCAGCCAGGTAGGTAGAGGTATCCCGTGAAGGGCGGTACTGATGTCTGAAGACTTCATACCGCCATCCCATTGGTCCTTCTCGAGACCAACAATCAGCTGAAAGGGTAAGGGAGCTGGGCTCCAATCCCGAATGAAACGAAGATGACCTTCCAAGTTTTGACATCTACTAGCGAATGACATTGGTCCACTGTCTTTCGCTGTAAAGCATCTAGTTCAGACTGGAGCCCAAAGATAATAATAATGATAACAACGCTTAATTGTCAGTTTGAAAATGCCCTGCAGTAACGTTAGTTACGAATAAAAGTGGTAAAAAACATAGAAAGTTTCAATTCTCTTTCCTACATAATCTCCTATAACTTTCAAAAATCAAACAGAATTACATATACGAGGTATTTGCATACCAGTAAGTGAGTAATTTGTATGTATACTTTTTCCTTTCATTTCTCCTATAAAAACTGCCATTTGG
>NW_019293286.1:0-37185 GCF_000500325.1 Leptinotarsa decemlineata
ATTCCAAACCAAGTTACGTCACGACGTTTCGATTAGTAGTAGCCACAATCGTCTTCGGGTGATAACTGGACTCATTCCTCCGAGATCTGTCTATTTATAGGTAATTCGAGTGCTTTCACCTATCCCCTCTTCCCTCTCTGTGCTTCATTAGTTTTAGCGGGAGATGACCGTTTGGCGGGAGTTGGTCGTTTTCCGCTTGATTAGAGGTTTCCATAAGTTACGTATCTCTACGCTGTCTTGACTAAATGCGTTGTTAGATAACATAGACGCGGCTTCTTTGAATTTTCTCCTAAACCAGTGTTCCTTTTTGTGGATGATTTCAGCTTGAGCCCACTTGATGCTATGTTGATGAGTCCAAACATGATCTGCTATTCCGGATTTGCTGGTTTCTCCTCGCTGTGTGTTTTTCTTGTGTTCAGCAATGCGGACTTTGAATGGCCTCTTAGTTTCATCGATGTATGATTCTCCGCACTCGCAGGGTATCCGGTAAATGCAATTCTTGGAATCGAAGTCCGTGTTTGGAGGCCTGGTTTTCGTGAGGCTGCTACGGATAGATAGCTGTTGTACTTGGACCCAATCCTTCCTATCCTTTCCGATAATCCTTTGATGTAGGGAAGTACAAGTACTGGTTGTGGCGGCTTCTCTTCCTTGTGGAGCTATTGATGTCTTCTAGCTGAAGCCTGTTCGACCATCACTCTGAAACAACCATTCCGTTGAAGTTCATTTATGATGATGCCTAGTTCCTTTTGGAGACCTTCCTTTGTATTACAGTGCATGATCTAGTAGAGTTTTGAAGATTCCTCTCTTAGTCGATTGATGGTGGTGGGATTTCTGGTTTAGATACTGTCCCGTGTGAGTGAATTTTTGATATACAGATGTTTCCCATTTAGTGTTGGTCCTCTTCACCAATACGTCTGAGAAAAGCAATTCGTTATGGACTTCCTTCCCCATTGTGAAAGTGATGGAAGGACTTACGTGCTTCAGAAAAGTGTTTAGTTCTGCATTTCCATGGTTCCATATTATGAAGGTGTCGTCTACGTATCTCAACCAGACTCGGGGCTTCTTGTGGGCTTCTTAGACGTTTTTTTCAGACGTATTGGTGAAGAAGACCGACACTGAATGGGAAACATCTACATATCGAAAACCCACTCACACAGAACAGTATCTGAACCTGAAATCCAACCACCATCAATCGACTAAGAAAAGAATCATCAAGACTTCACTAGACCGTGCTTTCGGGCTCTGTAATACAAAGAAAGGTCTCGAAAAGAAACTAGGCATCATCAAAAATGACCATCAACGGAATAGTTAGTCCAGGGGAATGGTAGAACAGGTTTCAGCTAGAAAACAGCAAGAACTCCACAAGGAAGAGAAGCCGCCACAACCAGTACTTGTACTTCCCTACATCAGAGGATTATCTGAAAGGATGAGAAGGATTGGGTCCAAGTTGAGATCTGGGAACACTATCCGTAGCAGCCTCACGAAATCCAGGCTACCAAACGCGGAATGCGATTCCAAGAAATGCATTTACCGGATACCCTGCGAGTGCGGATAATCATACATCGGTGAAACTAAGAGGTCATTAGAAGTCCGCATTGTCGAGCACAAGAAACACATACACCGAGGAGAAACCAGCAAATCCGGAATAGCAGAGCATGTTTGGACTCATCAACATAACTTCAAGTGGGCTCAAGCCGAAATCATCCACAAAAAGGAACACTGGTTCAGGAGAAAATTCAAAGAAGCCGCGTATATGTTGTTCAACAACGCATTTAGTCAAGCTAGCGTAGAGACACGTAACATATGTAAACCTATAATCAAGAGGGAAACGACCAACTCCCACGAAACGACGGTCATCTCCTGCTAAAACTAATGAAGCGCTGATAGCGAAGAGGGGATAGGTGAAAGCACTCGAATGACCTATAAATAGTCAGATCACGGAGAAACAAGTCCAGTTATCACCTGAAGACGATTGTGGATACTAACAATCGAAACGTAGTGACGTAACTTGGTTTGGAATCTTTTAATTTTTATTTTACATAAATGTCTTCAAACCAGATATTAAAATGTTAGGTTAGGCAATTCCGCTTTCTGCTTTGATAAGTTTGTTTGGGGTTTGAAATGGACACCAATATGTCTTTGCACAATGGTGTCGCTGGAATTGCACAATCTCCTTCCCAAAAGCTTGTAACACTGTTCCGAACCAGAAAACTGTACACACCTCAGACCGTCTTTGGAATATTGTTCTCATGTATGGAGCTCTGTCCCCAAACATACCCAGATGTTGCTGGATTCCATCCAGAAAAACACCATCGGATACACTTACATCACATGCAACCTTGATAGCCTGGAACATCGAAGAAAGGTTGGAGATTGGTCTCTCTCCTATAGATAATTTCACGGAAAGTGTTCAAGTGACTTGGCACATTTGATTCCACCAAGAGCGGTACATATAAGAAATTCGCGACATACTGTGGATGCTCATTGTTTTGAGGTTCAACTAAATTAACCTCAAACTTCACTGTTAAAGAACTCCTGAGGACATTTATCCAGATGGATTTAACCTCCAGCGATTCAAATCCAATGTGAATCGCTACTTTCGCACAGGCACCGCTTCAACAACGCCTTGAGAATGTTCCTATTGTGCTTGTGTTCTGTCTTAAAAGAACTAGAAATGAATTGAAGCATCTTCTCAAAAAAAAATTGATCGAAATAACTGCATCAGTACTTCACCTAATTCAACGCACTTTTGTATATCTACTTGAGATGCACATTTTATGGTTGAGTGGAAGAACAAGTCTCTCCTGCCGACAAGACTTCAATTCTGCCTACTGACTGTCATTCTTTTCTTTTCTATATATCTAGTATTGTCGAAGTATGTGATCAACTACAAATTGGTTACTGATGTCCCACTTCCAATACACCACCCAATCTGCCAGACCATCTCATAAACCTAAACCGACCAATCCTTTCTGCACCCACTCTAACAAACATAAAATGTCATCATTCCGGGAGAAAACTTCCCAACTTCCACCGGTGTTCTCCATGTGAGCCTATTCATATTAAATGGAGTCGGCAAAGGCAGCGCTTTAAACGTAAATAATTGAGGAGGCCGCGCCGAGTATCCTCGCAGGTGCTGTTGCCCAAAAGGAGGTCTAGAGTGCCCTGATACGGCCCTCCGTAGTACGCCGGCGTCACCAAGTTACGAAACTACAAGAACGGCAAAGGCAGCATGTTTTATTCACCGCATATTACATGTGGCATTTTATAGCAGCACCTCCTAAGTGGTTGCGATTGTCGTTTCGCACCCTGTCGATTTTCTTCTGATGTGTTTGCTTGTACTGATATATTCGCAGGATCCCGGTTCAATTCTGGATGTTTCCCTCAGTGTGGAGTCGGGAGAGGATGTGGGAGCGCGAACAAATTGAATATAGTTTCATTTTTATCCATATCTCTCATCCTCATAACGATCCTTCGCATTTTATAATAGGTAATCAGAATGAACTTTCATTAACTTTCTCACCATTTTCTTTGCAGTGATTGTTTCTGGAGATTATTTTCTCTGTTGCTATTTCTGAACCAACCTCTCCATGTTAAAAACCATCACTAACTTCTTTAGATTCAATCGAAGTGATATGATAATTTAGGAACCTTTTCAAGCTTCGGACCCGTCTTCTCTTCCAAAACGAACAAGTGGTACCATCTAGATTAAAAGTAGTCTTTACGAGTCATTTCTGTTCCCTTCACCAGAGAGAGGAATCTGAATGATTCCATTCCACTTTCCCCCAATGGAAAGTCATTTCCAGCGGAGATGAAATATCTAGGTGTTTTCCTTGATGAAAATCTCACTGGAATTCCCACTGGAGAAATATTTTAGACGAAGCCAGACCACATTATCTCTATGGAGATGTCGTAGGATTTATGAAAATCTTGGTACTTGGGGATACTGTGATGATTCAGACCAATAATATGCCTGTAGCAATCTGGCGGTCAAAATCACTACGGCAAAATTATCAGGTGAGGTTTCTGGTGTATACAAACAGGCTTGTCAAGCTAACCTTGATGCTAAAGCTCCTCAGCGTCTCACTCATCTCTATATCTTTCTAGAGTGAAGCTAGATGGACAATATACAGACTTGTGCACGAAATAGGTTTATGTAAAGCAAAGCAGACTACTGGCTGACACTGAAAGTCACAACATTCTCCAGATGACATCCGACCTAGTGCCTTCAACTGACAACTGTGATCTTTCTTATACAATCCTCATTACAAGCAGAGAAGATTATTTCTCCCAAGAGAAGAAAATACTAAAAGATATCTGTTGATTCACGGATGAATCAAAAACACCTTCCGGTGCAGGTATATGTTATTGCAAATTCAGGTTAGTTTAGGTCCAAAGTGAGTGGGTTTATTCGCCCCTCCATCGCAACTCGCAAGGGTTTATTGTGGCTCACACCTATCCAGATTTTTACCAAAGCCGGCTAGTTTGTATGGTAAGTGGTCTTTCAGGTCAGATGGCAATAGTATGGACCTGCCGAACTCTAAGAACCTGACTTGGTCCCCAGCGGGGCAGGCACAGATTATATGCTCTGCTGTTTATTAGTTTTCCAAACGGAGGTGACACACACTGTCTTCCGACAGTGCAAGTCTCTGTATATGATGATTCAAATGACAGTGACCCGTAAGAAAGCCTGTTAGACATCGTAGTTCATCCCAACTGTAGTACAACAACTGATTGGTATCGAGCTTCGAAGGGTGAATAAACGCCATGGAATGAGCCAATCCTGGAATATTATGCCAGAAGTCCATAAAACTTCTTGCCATCCAGGTGTTCAATCTTTGGTTAGAAAAACCTAAAGCGAGGCCAATGACAGGTTCTGGTCCGATGAAGCTGCTTGCAGCACCTTTCTTTACAAGGGAGTCAGCAGCTTCATTGCCTTCCAGGCCAGTATGGCCAGGAATCCAGACCAAGGGTAATCTGTTGAGTCTTCCTATTGAGGAGAGTCGTTTTGGGCAATTTGCTACCAATTTAGATAGGAGTCAAGAGTCAAGAGCTTCCAAAGCCGTTTGACCGTCCGAGAATATTTTTATTGACTTGTGTATGAGGTTGAATTCTTCTCATCTCTCCGTACACAATCAATTGCTACTTGGGTTCAATTGATCATTCATTCAGAAAGTATATGCCTCTGAAGAAAAAAATTTCAAAACTAGCTGCAGGTTGTGGCATTTCGTTTGATCATACGTAGTTAACTGTTTACCAACCTCATTCTTAAGGACGTAGTAGAATAATGATTTTCAACTGTTCAACTTGCAAGTAAACTCTTTCAATATGTTAGTATGCTGCATCCTGCATCTTCCGTTGGAGGTGTAGACCCGAGCTGTAAAGTGTTTTCAGATATATACTACATTGACATAAATACGTGTAGTTTTTATTATTGAGTATCAAATTATTAATTCGGTGTGTCTCTGGAAGCATTTTGCGTTTTTTTCTTCAATGTCCCATGAAATGTGAGAATAGTTACATCGAAAAGTATTTGCTTACTTTTTTCTTCAACTACGAAAATTTCAGCTTTCGATCACCATAAAAAAACTGTAATTGAATATTTTCCCTTAATTATTATGAAAGGATGTAGCCATCCACTGAATGTGTGTATAAAGAAGGCCCAATTTATGACCCAATTCATGTGCAATTTGTAGCAGGTAGCCAGATTGTATTCATGGTGATTCTCCCTTCTTTCCAACATAAATTGTTGCCTGCCCGAAATTGTATCTCCTGCCGCATACAATGTATAATATTTGCAATAATTTCTCTGCTTTGACCATTTTCGACACGAACTTCATCCCAAAGTGCAAGCTGCAACTTCCACAGTACAAATAACATAAAAATATTTCCAATTTTTGCTTTGACTGTATTTGAGTCATCTGTTTGTGGCCTCGGAGATATGACATTGTAAGCGTGATACAGGCGCTGAAATATCTAAACGTATTTCTCTTCCTTCGGTGGATTCCATAAATACTCACAAAGACTGGTTCTTTTTCAGCTCCAAACATGACGCATTTACGGGGGTGAAAAGTTTCCGACCTAACAAAGATACAAGACATTTTTCCTCCAAACTCTACACACTTCTTCGAGCGATGCTCCCATCTCTGTAACCCCTCCGAATAGAATTCTACGTTTTTCTCTGCAAAATAATTGTTCACGAAGATGATTGCCTCTTCATTTGACGGAAATCTCTGTCTTCCGAGCGCAACTTCCAGATGAGGGAACCACAATAAGTCGCTTGGGGCTAGATCTGGGGAGTAAGGTGGATGGCCGAGCAGTTCAAAGCGTAATTCGTTGATTTTCACCACGGAAACCGCTGAGGTGTGAGCCGGTGCGTTGTCTTGGAGAAACAAGATTTTTTTCTGCGAATGTGGTCGTTTTTACGAAAGTTCTTCCTTTAGCTTGTCAAGTGATGATTGGCAGCATGCTCCTGTGATGGGTTCCTTCTTTTGAAAATGATCTTTTGGCTCAACTCCATGACTAACCAAAAAAACATTTGTCAGCAATTTCCCAGCCGAGAAAACAGTTTTTGTTTCCTTTGTAGCCGGTTCCCCTTCGCAGTCTACTGTTTCGACAGTATTTTTATTTCGAGCATATCTTCATCTACAGTAATTGATCGGTGACAAAATTTGGACTGATTCCACCTAATCTGCGCCAACAGACCGTTAGAAATGTTTATTAGAACATGTTTTTGGTCTAAATGTTGATGTAATTTGTGACAAATACGTTCTTTTGACATATTTATAACCTCTGCTATCTCTCTCAGTTTAATTTGATGGTCATCTACCAACATTTGGTGAACTTTGGCGATAGTTGTAGTTTTTAGGCGTCCGGAACGTTCACCATATCCCAAGCTCATAGGTTAGGTTAGGTCCAAAGTGAGTGGGCCTATTCGACCCTCCACCGCAACCCGCAAGGGTTTATTGTGGCTCACACCATTTCACACTCGACCAAACAAACCCAGCTTTTTAAAGAAGCTGATTTGTTTGTATGATGAGTGATCTTTCAGGTCAGATGGTAAGAGAACAGCCCTGCCGAACTCCAAAAACCTGATTCGGTCCCCAGCAGGGCAGGCAGAAGATATATGCTCTGCTCTTCCATCGTTGATAAGGTAGTCGGATAGTTAAGGTGCAAGGTTCCCACCTTTATACCCGCGACAACCTTCCCATATGAAGGTTTTTGCACCTAAGCTACACCTGAAAATGTCTTAGATTCAACCATGCAGGCTTTTTTGTCTCTGGTTTTGGTGAATCACCACTTGAACTCAAACGTTTCCTAGCCTGCTCATGGGAGGTTGTCCCTCCACCTGAGACAGATTCTGCGCCGCTCAAGAATTTAGTGCAAGGCGGTTTTATCCTGAACTAAATTCACAGGGAGGTCAGTTGGAGTCGTAAACTAGACATCAATCTTCTCTGTAGACTCGCCCCTGATCTAAATTTACAGGGAGGTGAGTTGTAGTCGTGAGGTCCATCTCCTCTATAGACTTGACGTCAGAAATAATTCTCAAGTTTACTTTGTCCATGAAAGTCCCACGAGTAGCTAGGAAAAAAAAGTCAATCACGGCAGATCCCCGCATTACCGTGACACGGTGATGCTACACCGAAAGGGCGCCCGGTATCTCGAAGGTTTTGTAGAGACAGCTGATAGGCTCAGTGTCTTTCATCCTCTCAACACGGATACAGATACCTCAAGATTAAGCCATCGTCCCATACACAGAATCTAACCCAACTTTGATTAGTGTATGTGCATTGCCTTCCATCAACAATTATTTAATTACAGCTTGATACTTGATTTCGTCCATTCTCATAAAAACACATCAACTCATTCAAAACGACTGTTAAATAACAACTGCACGTTCAAAATGGCTGGAACTTTGGTGGGTAACTGTCAACTGTCAACAGATGAATGACGAAATTTACTAGCTTTCATTTACGAGTGCTGCCATCTCCATGCTAAGGTCGAAAACTTCACACACCACCCTTGTGTACGACCCGTCAAGGTCTCATCAGTGGTGCTAGGCTGAACCACGCATGCATTGTTGGATGATATATCCTCTTTACGAACACGCCATCTATGGGATCGACAGAGAACTAAATCCTCGAATAAAAACATTTGAGGCTCCTGGATATTTGAGGATTGAGTTTTTCTCGATCCCATAGATGGCGTTTTGGGGAGATGTCATCGCCCTTATAATTTCATTCTATTTGTTCATTATTGTCAACTTCTTCATTATTTTGTGTCTTACCACCAACTCAGGTCGTCGATTTTCCATGTTTCCGTCTACGAAATTTCCGAGCTGATGAGCATAAACTAATAGTGTGAAGTACAGGAGAAGCGTAATATGGCATCCATTAAAATATTGTAAATGGAGGCTGATTAATTCAGCCATAATAACTAATCTTGTTAAGTGATTTGTCTGGAATTTGCCATGAACGCGGCGTGATTCAGCGATAATTTGTGTTAATTAATATGATTGTAATGAAGCGCCGGGTGGCAAAATTAATGCTGAAACAATTTCAGGGTATTTATGCTGTGTTTCGGTCGTACTCGACCTTACTTTTATATATTATGTTTCAAAAATGTTTGTATTAAGTTAAAGCAATTTTCCACCTTTTTTGGTTGCGGTGAGCAGGTTTTAATGCCTAACGTTTCTACTACTACTTAGGTGGACATCATCAAATGAGATGAGGTAACAGTCGAAGTGCTTGAGGTGTTGTCTACACCGAAACTACAATGCAAGAATTTGACCCCGAATTCATATTATCATAGTTAAACGTGGCTTCGTTTCTCTAACCTTGTTTGTTTACAATCAAGGACAGGTAGCCAATTTCCAATAATGTTCATTGTCTCTTCTTTCTATACAAATTATTCCTGTGTTTCTAAATTTCTATGTCTACTCTATACAGTGTATAAAAGCCAACTGTAATGAATTTATTATTTCGGTTACTATACATACTTTAAAAAAATCTCGAAATACGTCAAATTTGAATTATAATTTGACATTCTTCGACGCGAAACTGCCGCCCCTACCTTCAACCCCCTTCGAATGACAGGTACAATTGCAAATTGAAATTTTTACTTCAAACTTGAAATTTTGAACTTGACCCAAATATTTTGACTGGAAAATTTGAAATTTCCACTTCAAAGTCAAAATTTTGACTATAATCTATCAAATACAAATTCAAGTCAAGTTGAAGTCAATATTCAGAATTGAAGCTCGAAATTTCAACTTTGACCTCGCAATTTTCACTTTGAACCAGCAATTTTGAATGATAACTGTAAATTATTTGCATGTACCAATATTTTGACTTGAGTGCCAATAAAACCCTCCTTATTTATCATTTCTCTGACACGTTCACTTGTATTTTCTTTAATTTCGTGATTTCAATTGCAAACTCGAAATTTTTCACTTCAAACTAGAAATTTTGACCTTGGCCTAGAAATATTGACTTCAGAATCCGATATTTTCACTGTAAACTCAAAATGTCGACTTCTGTCTCTCAATTACGAGTTCAAATTCAAAGTTATCGAATTTATATGCGGAATTTAGACTTGAATCACAGAATTTTGACATTGAACTCACATTATCTACTGGGATTCAACATTTACTTGCATTTGCCGGTATTTTGACTTGAGTGACAATAAAACCTTCTGTTTATCATTTCTGGTCACCTAATTTTGTCTACAAACTGAAATTTTGACCTTGGCCTAGCTATTTTGACTTGAAAATTTGAAAATTCCATTTCAAAGTCAAAATTTTGACTAAAATCTTTCAATCAAGAATTCAAGTCGAACTGAAGTCGACATTTAGAATTAAAGCTCGAAATTTCAACTTTGACCTCGCAATTTTTATTTTGAACCAGCAATTTCGAATAGCAATACCTCGAAATTACTTGCATATACCGATATTTTGACTTGAGTGCCAATAAATCTCTTCTGTTCATCATTTTTCTGTCAAGGTCACTTGTATATTTTCTCATTTCGTGATTTCAATTGCAATCTCAAAATTTTGACTTCAAACTTGAAATTTCGAACTTGGCATAGAAATTTCCACTTGGAAATTTGGAATTTTCACTTCAAACTTGAAATTTCAACTTCAATCTCTCAATCACGACTTCAAACTCGTCTTAATAAACTTAACTTAATGAACTGAAGTCTATGGAAAGGTTTTGTTGCAAAATATAATGGCGACTGCTGATTTTTCAGGTCTTCCATATTTTAAGTGTGCTATGTATTCCTTATATCTTACTTTAATAGATTTTTTTGTCTGTTCATAATATTTTGCATCACAGTCCTTACATTCAATTTCGTAAATTCCAGACTTTTCCGAATTCTCGACTTTGTCTTTTGGACCTCCCAAAGACTCGGTAGTGTATGACTTGTTTTAAAAACCACCTTCATACCTAGTTCCTTGAAAATCTTTCCAAAGTTCCCCGTATAATGACGGTATGGAACTGAGATGTATTTATCTTGGTTTTTGTCCTTTCTGAAAGTCGGGATTTTGTTCATTCTTAACCTTCTTCTTAACCTTCTTCTTTATTGTGTCATCTACAATACCCCTCGAGAAACCGTTAGCGACTGCTATTTCCTGTATTGTACGTCTTTCTTATGTGAACCTATCATGTGTTAGAGGAAAAATCAAAAGACGATGCACTAAAAAATTCAACCCAGCACGTTCGTGCTGTCCACAGTGATGTGAACTGTCAGGAATATACCTGTAGTGCTTGTTACTTTTCTAAATATATCGTATTCTAACCCTCCATATTGGCTCCTCATAACCAAAACGTCAAGAAATGGTAGTTGTCCCTTATTTTCTAACTCATAAAGTAGAAAGTGTGAGTTCAATGTCAAAATTCTGTGATTCAAGTCTAAATTCCGCCTATAAATTCGTAATTGAGAGACAGAAGTCGACATTTTGGGTTGACAGTGAAAATATCGAATTTTGAAGTCAAAATATCTAGGCCAAGGTCAAAGTTTCAAGTTTGAAGTCAAAATTAGGTGACATTGTCACAAAAATGGTAAACAGAAGGATTTCTTTGGCACTCAAGTCAAAATATCGGCAAATGCACGTGAATATTGAATTCCCAGTAGACAGTGTGAGTTCGATGTAAAAATTTTGTGATTCAAGTCTGAATTCCGCCTATGAATTCGATAATTTTGAATTTGAAGCCGTAATTGAGAGACATAAGTCAACATTTTGAGATTACAGTGAAAATATCGAATTTTGAAGTCAAAATTCCTAAGCCAAGGTCAAAATTTCAAGTTTGGAGTCGAAATTAGGCGACTTTGTCAAATAAATGATAAACAGAAGGGTTTTATTGGCACTCATATGTTAAAATATCGGCAAATGCAAGTAAATATTGAATTCCAAGTAGAAAGTGGGAGTACAATGTCAAAATTCTGTGATTCAAGTCTAAATTCCGCCTAAAATTCGGTAATTTTGTGTTTGAAGTCAAAATTTCTAGGCCAAAGCCAAAATTTCAAATTTGAAGTCAACATTTTGGGTTTGGGATAGAACTTGCGAAATTGGAGAGGATACAAGTGACAATATCATGAAAAAGATAAATAGAAAAGTTTCATTGGCACTCAAGCTAAAATATCGGTACTTTCAAGTCTCTCACAGGGTTCCTCCACTTTTGAAAAGCACTGTAGCATTTAATTTCCCAAATGAAACATAATCAGATTCAAAGCCGATATCCATTTGGGACGGACTGAATCCAACTCAGTTTGTGCCTTCAATTAGATCACTAAAAGGTTGTATAAGGGAGGCAATAAGTGCGGGGAGGTGGGTGTGGGTGGTCGTAAGCAGTCCTAGCCTGCAGTGTGAATGTTTAATGGGTCTGAGAGCGTGAATGAGAGGATGTGGTCGGCTCTCTTACGCCTTCGCACGACGTGAGCATATTATCTGGACGAAATTTGGCTCAACAAAGGATATACTTTGGAAAGATGTAGCAAGACAAAAACATAATGAGTTCACAACTTGAGAAATACTCGTGCGTATGTGGTGTTTCCTTAGATATAAGGCAAATGCCTATAAGCATGCTACATGGTAAGAGGTACGACGAGCTAAACAAAGAGTTGGAAAACCACCCCATAATGGGAATGCCATCGAATGAGATGCTTCCCCAATATAACTGCAGAAAAAACTTCAAAACAATTATAACAGGCAGAGAGGCATGGAAGGGAGGACCTCCAATAAATGCTGAGATTGCCTGTTGCACAGACGGCTCAAAACCTGAAGAAGGTGTAGGAGCAGGAATCTTTATAACTGAACCAACGACAAATCTCACTAAGCTTGGGTAAAAAAGTGACGATATTCCAGGCAGAAACGGCAGCAATACGTCACTGCACAGAAGAGTTACTGAGGCAAGAGTTTAAGGGAAAGACTATTGCAATATACTCTGATAGCCAAGCAGCAATTCACTAGCACGAAAAGGAGCACGATGCTCCCCCATTGGCCCAGAACCCTTTTGTGGTACAGCAAAAGCGCTGCGAAAAACTTGTAACAGCAACTGGAAGGAAAAACAATCTCAAAAATGGTGGAATACGGCGCCGGGTATGAGACAGACCAAAGAGGTCATTAAAGGGCCATCGTCAAAATTCACGGAGTACTTACTAAGTCTGAATAGGCGATCAACTAGAGTTCTGGTCGGGCTATTGACAGGACACTGTAGACTCAACAAACACATGAACAACATCGGACTGGCAGACACAGCCCTATGCAGGCTTTGCCAAGAGGATGAGGAAACCTCCGTACACATACTATGCCATTGCGAAGGTCTGTCAAGGATAAGGTTTGCAACATTAGGGGAGGAAAAACCACAACCCTCTCAATATATGGGGAACTTGAGGTCTGGCCTATGGAGCCTAGTTACAAGGACGGGCTTGGACAAGGACCTCTAGCATACATGAGGGCACACACAATAGACCTGCAAAGGTCGCAGTGTAGTGGCTGTTCGGCACAGAAGCCCCATATTAATCTAATCTAATCTAATCTAATCTAGATATAAGTAAGTAACTGCATAATAGAGCAAGAGCCCACAACGGCCAGGCCTTCGTTATTTTATAAAAGCTCTCAGTTTTTCTGTGCATGTCCTCTATACAGGTAAGAACGACCAGCCACTATAGAGTTCAAATTCAAAAAATTCAGCTTTATGCTTTAACAAATATAAGTACTATTTTATACACCTTTACTACCTGTCACCTGCCCAAGTTACCACAACCTAAACTCTATAGTCGCTGGTCGTTCTTACCTGTATAGAGGACATGCACAGCTTTTATGAAATAACGAAGGTGTGGCTGTCGTGGGCTCTTAGGCTATAATATAAGACATCCAGGAGCGTTGACTCCTCCACAAAAAATAATGTCTTCCAAAGAATATTGCCTGAGAGTTGTAGTTTATTGTATTTTTTCATATGAAAACAAATTATATTATCGGAATCGGCTGGTACTTGATGAAAATTCATAACGTATCCAAGAAACACTTTATTGTGAAATTTTCAATATATAGTTTCCAAAAACGCAACCCGTGTTCCTCTATACAGAGTGGTCCAACGAAGAGTATGCACCTTGCTTTTCTCCTTTTTTCTAACTTAACGCAAAAATGCTCGGACAAGTCAATTTTGCTTTTGAGGAAGACACATTTTAGATGTATTTTTCTACCTGTGCCTCAACTCCCTAGCGAGGGTGAGTAACAACCCTAAAATTTTAAATGGAAAGTGGGGTCGAGTGATATATCATTTGAAAGGGTACAACATTATCTTTCCAATGATACCTAATTTGTTGTATTTCACTCAAACATGTAGGTATTAAGAAGAAAAACAACTACAACTCAGTACTTTGAAATGTTTAATTGACTGAGTAGAATCCTACTTCAGCAAGTGCTGAAAATGTGACCCATTTGCTTCCATGCAATAATACAGATTTTGTTCAAATCTATTCCTAACATTCTGTAGCATATCAGAAGTTATACTTCTGCACTCTGCTGTAGTTCGTTGGCGAAAATCTTTTATGGACTTGGGCTGCGTAGCAAAACATTTATTTTTCAAGTGTCCCTAAAGAAAAAAGTCTAAAGGCGATAAATCAGGTGACCTGGCAAGCCATTCGATGGGGCCTCTCCTTCCAATCCACCGTCCAGGAAACCGGTCATCTGAAAACTCTCTTACCGGAGAAAAACCTTCGGCAAATCTATCAATACAAAGCACACAAAAGGGATCATTTCGTCTGGCCTATAAATCAATTTTAAGTATCGGAAAATACGCTTGTTATGTGAAAAGAGACAATTTCTCTCACAATGGCCGAATGGAACGAAGCTTCATCAAAAAGACAGCGAAACCGTTTAATAGCGCCGGTAACCGAATAAAAACCGAAACAAAAGCCTTAAACAAAAGCTAATCAGGATCAGCCCAGAGCCGTCTCTGAGGCCTTATCGCATGAGTGGACTCAGAACAAAACCTGGATCATTTCTATTGAGGACTATATCACGGAGAGGTTTGGGGAATTGCAAGTTCGAGAAAATAACTATTCAATTACTGCATCTAATCGTTATATTTATTAATGTGTTCAAGAACAACACGTTGAAAAATGGGACCTCGGTAATCCTCAGCTCGAACAAGTTTCGACTTTTGAGGGTTTAGGTTGCTAGAGAGGCGACAGGTTGTTAATAGAAAAACAGAATGAAGAACTTTGCAATTTTTCGAATAAGCTGATTCAAAAATTCGCCAGTTTCATTATACAGTGAAATGGGGTTACTTTGATATTACGGAATTACTTTGATAACAGATAACTTATTTTTGAAAAGCACGAATTACGAGATGACTGAAAGCAGCCAAATGTTTTCCTTTTCAGTATTGGCAAAACTGATACCGATTTTACAATATGTCGGATTTTGTTTAACAACGGCACCGCCGTGTCATGAAACTCAGTGATTTTCAGAAAAAATATTGGAATTTCAGGTATATAGACCTCTTCATGTAGTTGCAAAATGACTAGAATTTCAATTGTACCATCTTGGTTATTGGTAATTTCGATTTCCTGTGAATACTGTTTGAGTTTTTGAGTCCTAAAAAACTAATAGAGTCGCCATGTTTTAAAATTAAATGCGTAATGGGGAAGATCCCTCAAACACTCTAGAGCTTGTGATATTGGGACGCTTGGAAATAAGGAACTCACATCGAACGATACCAAAAATTCGCCTTCTCCTAATTTAACAATCTGAAACTGATTAAGCATGTGCATGTCACCAGGCTACTCGATGCATGTGAGAGTCTAGAAATAGCAAAATGTAAGAAAAGCATGGATGGCAAAATGTACGAACAGCATGAATGGCGATAAGAGACCCATCCCGTTTAGCCCGATTTTTAATCTTCTGTTAGATCCGGATACAACCGGATACAATCTTTAAAATCTAACATTATATTGAAAAAAAATATAAAAAAAGGTAGAATTAATGATATAAAAAATGTTAAAGAAACAGTACAATAAACAAGTATTCTCACCCAGATTTGAATGCAAAATTACTATTTATTAACATTTAGAAGATCTACGAATTCTTGAATATTATAAAGCGGATTGTCAGCCAGTAAAGTTTTTACAAGCTTTTTGAATCTGTTAACAGCGGGGCAGGCACAAAGTATATGCTCTGCTGTTTCATCTCATTTTCCAAACAGAGGCGACACACACTGTCTTTCGACAGTCCAAGTCTCTGCATATGATTAATCAAATGACAGTGACCAGTGAGAAGGCCTGTTAGACATCGGAGTTCATCCCTACTGTTATCCAATAAATGTTTGGTATCAAGTTTCGAAGGGTGGATAAACGCCTTGGAGTGAGCCAATCCTGGAAGATTCTGCCAGAAGTCCATAAATCTTCTTGCCATCCAGGTGTTCAATATTTGTTTGGCAAGGCCCAAAACGATGCCAATGACAGGTTCTGATCCGATGAAGCTGCTTGGAGATTTGTCTGCCTTCCATAGATACTTTCACGTGAAGTGTTCAAGTGACTTGGCACACCAAGAGCAGTATATATCAGAAATACGCGACGGACTGTGGCTGCTCATCGTGACGTACAACTCAGTACACGCCGAACTCCACCGGTCATGAACTCTTTCATTCGGAGAACTGCCTTTACGTGGAATGAACTTCCTGAGAATGTTTTTTCCAAATGGATTTATTCTCCAGCGAATCACTACTCGCCCACAGGCACCGCTCTCAGAGCGCATTAAGAATTTTCCTGTAATGCTTGTGATTTGTCCTTAAAGAAAACTCAGAAAAGTTTGTGGACAAATTACAAATCAGGACCCCCGATCTAGCGATCTATATCACTTTCGTGACCGTTCACGTGGAAAGTTCCATGATTGTCTAATTATAGTCGAAGCAAAACACCCTCAGCGGTCCACCCCTGCCTGCCGTGGAGGGGGCGGCAGTTATACAATATCATCTCTTCCTTATCGGCCTCTCCGCCACGTTGTTAGCGGTCTCGCAGGACAAATAAACACCATTGTCCTGGTAACCATGGTGAAATCATGCGACAGCATGGAGAACGCTTTCCGCTTTCCGGAATATCTATTGCGGCCGCGGAGACATTGTTACTCTCTGTTCGCGGTATCGAGGCCACCTTGCTTGTTTCAGGAATACTGGGAAGTTCGAAAAAAAAGGGATTGGTGGATGCAAAAAACTGAGCACGAATTGGGTATAGGTCCAGGATATTATTTCGTGCCATTTCAGTTCAAAATTGGGGAAAATAATTTTTCGTCTTCAATTTCTCCATCTTTATACCAATAGTTGTGGGAAACTTTTAAAGGAAGAAAGAGAGCAGAAGTAACTCTTCTCAAAAACATAGTTAGTTCATGCATAGGAGTTACTTTCAGATGAATAATGGATTACTTTTAATGATTGTCAAGAGTCGGAACTTTTCCAGGCCCTCTAAAAATTAGAAAAATAGTTCCCTTATACAAGAAAAATAACCCCCTTATATTCGATAATTATAGACCAGTAACCATTCCCAGAGTGTTGGCTAAGGTGATTGAAAAAAGTATCTGTAACAAATTATTTCCTTTTTTGTTGGAACACAATATAATCAGTAGCTATCAACATGGATACTGCCCTTGTGAGTCGACGGAAGAAGCGGCTGCAACTTTTCTGGAGCATATTTATAACGGTATTGACAAAGGTAAATTTGTAGCTGCGCTTTTCTTTGACTTATCCAAGGCATTCGGCTCCATAGATTTTGATATACTCACAAACAAATTATATGCAATAGATATTAGAGGGACATTTCTTGCATGGGTAATATCATACATGAAGTTCAGGAAATCATATGTGACATGGGATGATACGAACTCTGTTACATTCAATGTAGACATTGGAGTTCCACGGGGCTCAGTTTTGGGACCACTAATTTTTCTGATTTATATCAATGATTTACCTCAACATTTAGGTACAAAATCAATATCACTTTTTGCCGATGATACTGCAGTCTCAGAAGGAGCTAATAGTCCTGCGGAACTACAGTCGAAACTGAACAAAATAAGTCGTAAATTTACGAAATGGTGTCATACAAATAAACTTATAGTCAATTCCGACAAAACGGTGTTAGTTCAATTCTTCAACCGAAGACGCTTAGAGCCAATACAGGTTGATATAAATAATGTCACTATCTATCCGTCGGAAACCACAAAATTTTTAGGACTTCATATAGATTCTGGGTTGAGTTGGCAAGTTCACATAAATTATGTTTGCAAGAGAATCAACACCAGTTTTTACACATTGGTAAAACTTGAAAAGGTTATGAATGAAGAGCATTTGTTGAACATTTACTATGCGATGGTTTATTCAGTACTATCTTACAATGTGCTTTTGTGTGGAGAAGGGATTGACATCAGTCGAGCATTAATCTCTCAAAAAAGGATAATACGTATGTTGTATGGTCTTCGACACACAGATTCCTGTAGACCAATTTTTAGAGAAAAAAATTTTAACACTACCATCTATATACATTTATAATTGTCTACTTTTTGTAAAAAAGAAGGAGTCTGAGTTTGAAACCAATTCAAAGTGTCACAGTTACCCAACAAGAAATGGAAATCTGATTATACTGCAGCAACATCGTACTAGATTGTTTCAAAAATCACCCTCTCCAGCAGCCTCCAAGCTATTCAATTGTCTACCTTCAAATATTAAGAGTATCCAATTAATATCTACTTTCAAACGCAAAGTTAAAGAATACCTTTTAGAGCGATGTTTTTATTCTATCAATGAGTATTTTGAGTAAACTTTCAAATAATTGTAATCAATGTAGTGTACTCTCTATGTAACACATCTACATGTTTTTTTACTTGACGTTTTCTATATTATTGTTAAATGATCATTCGAAAGGAATAAAACTTTTTTTTTCACCGTAGTGTGCGCTGGTCAGGCCCTATCCCCCGAAGTCCCGATATGTTTGGGAGGGCGCGCCAACATTATCAACCAATGACCACTCCCAACACCCTGAGGTAAGTGATCAATGGGTTCAAGAATCATGTGCCCTGAGCAAGCGCAGTGAGCCAAGAATGACAGCATACTGCATCTGTGCGGCTAAGATTTCTGCCTTAGGTTCTGACATCATTCCACCAAGGACTCCAATAATCAGAACAATCATCTTGACAAAGTGGTCTGGATAGAGTCTGCGGAGTTCGAAGAGAAAAATCTCGATATTTTATCCGGTTTTAGTCCTATTTTCGGACGATATTCGTCTCGCCAGGAGCTGGAAACTCCGTGACAAATATCGCCTTGCTCTGGTGGTCGAGAAGGACTACATCAGGCTCATTAACTTGTATGAGCCTGAGGGTGGGGAACGAATAGTTCCAATAAATTCGGCACTTCGCGTTCCCCACAACGGATTCAATAACCCCCGGAGCGTAGGGCAACACCGGTGTCTCGTCAATACCGTAAGAGTGCCGTAGATGGTAATATAGCACTCTTAGGGCCGCGTTATGTCGATGGATATAGGCCGAGACCGCATATGCTGGACATGCTGATAGCAAGTGCATTAGGGTCTCGGGCGCCTCGCGGCAGGCCCTGCACCTTGTGTCAGGAACCTCTATACCCATCACGCGACTGCGGTAGACTAAGGTGTTGAAGACACCATCCTGGCAAGCCATGATGAACCCCTCAGTTTCCGACTTCAGCCCACTCGACCTGAGAAAAGCGAAGGTCAGGCGCTCTGATAAGCCAAGGTCTCCAATGTTATTGAAGAAGGCCCCATGCATTGGCTTATCCTTGTGTTTCCGCAGAAGTAAGGTGATCTCTGCGGCTTTCATTTTTAACAAGCCCACTCGACTTTATCATCGAAAACTCGCTCCACAAAGTTGACGAGTTCTATATTTTTAATTTATCTTCTGGATAGGCTAAGAAGACAGCAGCATCGACGAAAATGAGATGTGCCGCATGCTAAAAACGCTCTGGAACCGTTTCTGAAGAGTTATCAATGAATTCTGAGTGAACTTCTCAATACTTGTTGATGATCTTGTCCTCCCTCAATGTTTATGAAGATTCATATGCTGGTGTTGCAACTTTGCTACGATCACCGTACTCAGGCAAAATGCTTAATGCGCATCCGTGCAAGTTTGCGTATTTGTAGATTGTTTTATATTTCTATATCATGTAATCGTATCAATTCTTATGTCTATGAATATCAAAAGATGGAATTGTGATTGTTTTTGTTGTAGAACATTGAAGTTGAAGTTGAAACATCTTTCAATTCATGTATTTGCTTGAATGGATTTGAATTTTTTCCTAACGATTTTCCATATTCGGCAATATCCTACCCCGTTCGAAAATTGAGACGGGGTGAGACTATTTACATCGCACTGTATATTCATGAACACTCATTGATTGGTGAATTCAACTGATTCTTCATCAGTTCCACTATTCAATGAACGCTTTCAACACAAAAAAGGCTAATTATTTTTTGTCAACCAAATTGACGTAATCATCTCCGAAACTTCAAACATTTCCGCAACAACTGACGCGTCCGATCTAGCGGCATCAATCTATTCACACAGTACGTAAAGAGAGACATTATTAGACGGCATGTAAAGGTATAAGTCGGCGCACCTGTGTACCCCGAACGGACCGCCGTCGTTATTTTCATGCGGATCACTGAAGATGTAACCAACCACGTACCAATTATTACCCATTCAAGCATTGGCTTGATGCTCGGGGGGTCTTTTATTGCCGATGAAATGACGTTGGAGCTACTTGATGTCCTAGTCTAGTGACAAACGATTCTCGAGTTGAAAGTGTCACTCTATATCGTAACATTGACTTTGGGGAGCGATTTCTTGTCATATTTCATGAAAAAAAATCAGTTCCGTCTACAGTAATTACCTAGAATCAACAAACTTTAGGGGTAATAGTTTATTCATTTTCAACCACCCAGTTTCAACACAAGTATAGTACTGCCACAGTATACAGGGTGGGCCATCGAAAACTGAAAACTTGACATGGAGGTTTTGGGTACTAATCTTGCAAATCCTAAAAAACGCTCAGACAGGTCGATGTTTATTATGAATTATGAGATTTATAGTTGAAGAATAAATTGTATTCATTTTCATATTCAATTTCAGGCTCAGGATATCTGCTGTATGAAGCTTTGGCATTTAGGAAGAACAAGCAAGGAAGATAGTTGGGTTTGTTTATTTCACCCCCATCTGCTCTGCAGAGTTCACAATCTCCAGCTAAAATATTAATGCGGTAGACCTCTGAAGATACGCAGAACGCAATTGCTATTTAACAGGTAATGCCGTTCAACAGTTTATGCTAATCAACAGCTGTCAGCTCATTAATTAATTTTTTGCGACGACCTGTATAAAACTAATTGACTCCACTATTTTCTTCTCAGAACTGTTATTTCCCACCCCCCGCACCCTGAATCCTGATAAGGCCGACTGACCCCCGTATATCTCTGAAAATATTTTATCAGAACGTTATTGCTGTTTAACAGTTGATGTTATTTAACAGTTCATGCTATTCAACAGCTGTCAGCTCATTAAATACCTTCTTGAGACGACTTGTATAACTAATTGACCTCACTCTTTTCTTCTCGAAATTGTTATCTACCACCACCCGCACCCTGAACCCTCAGATAAGGCCGACCGACCCACGTATATCTCTGAGAATACTTTATCAGAACGTTATTGCTATTTAACAGTTGATGTAATTTAACAGTTCATGCTATTCAACAGCTGTCAGCTCATTAATTACCTTTTTGAGACGACCTGTATATCTAATTGACCTCACTCTTTTCTTCTCGAAACTGTTATCTACCACCACCCGCACCCTGAACCCTTAGATAAGGCCGACTGAAACACGTATATCTCTGAAAATACTTTATCAGAACGTTATTGCTATTCAACAGTTGATGTTATTTAACAGTTCATGCTATTCAACAGCTGTCAGCTCATTAATTACCTTCTTGAGACAACCTGTATAACTAATTGACCTCTCTTTTCTTCTCGAAACTGTAATCCCACACCACCCGCACCCTTAATCCTCAGATAAGGCCGACTCACCCCCGTATATCTCTGAAAATACTTCATCAGAACGTGATTGCTATTTAAAAGTTGATGTAATTTAACAGTTCATACTATTCAACAGCTGTCAGCTCATTAATTCCCTTTTTGAGATGACCTATGTAACTAATTGACCTCACCCTTTTCTCGAAATTGATATCTCCCACCACAAGTACCCTGAATCCTCAAATGAGGCAGTCTTACCCTCGTATATATCTGAAAATAGTCTATCAGAACATTGTTGCTATTTAACAGTTAATGCTACTCAACCGTTTATGCTATTCAACAGCTGTCAGCTCATTAATTACCTTTTTGCGATGACCTGTATAACTATTTGACCTCACTGTTTTCTTCTCGAAACTGTTATCTCACACCACACGCACCCTTAATCCTTAGATAACGCCGACTTACCCCCGTATATCTCTGAAAATACTTTATCAGAACGTTTTTGCTATTTAACAGTTAATGCTATTTAACAGTTTATGCTATTCAACAGCTGTCAGCTCATCAATTACCTTTTTGAGACGACCTGTATAGCTAATTGACCTCACTCTCTCCTTCTCGAAACTGTTATCTCCTACCACACGCACCCTGAATCCTCAGATAAGGTCGCCGTACCTACCCCCGTCGAAACTACCCCTCGTAAAATAATAAATATGTTAACACATAACCGATAGCCGAAGTTAAATTAATAAAGATCGTTTCGAAGCCGGTCGCTTTGTCGAAAAACAAACCCCCAAGGGGTGGTCGCTCGATCGACGAAATGATAGAGATTGATTGGGGTGGAAATGGCAAAATAATTACCCTCGCACTCGCACAGCGCTGTTTGCTGCCGAACCAAAAATGGATTAATACATTTTTAATATAACTTGTGCAAACAATTTCTTTGTTGCTTTGTTGTAACAGAGAATTCGTATTGGGGTTGTGTTTTGAGGCTTTGTTCCTGGTTGCGATTGTGATTTTTTAGTTCATTTAATACCCAGTGATGGTTCGATGATAGGCAAAAGCAATTTTCTCAGTACTTGGCTTGATGCAAATATATATTTTGTTGGTTCTGAGTTAGTGACGTACTTTTTCGAATATTCGATCACTTAAAGAATTGAAATTATTTTGAAAAGAATACAACGAAGGCTTTGACATAGTCTATTATTATTTCGTGGTAAATTCAAGGATTGTTTCATGATGGGGAATGAGAAAAAATACCAGCGTGGTTCAAACAGAACTGGCTGGTATCTCAATCGTACACAAAAGAAATAACCAGGAAAGGAATTCCTGGCAAAACATAATCTACAATGATAGCAGACAAACCCAACTAGTCTTGAACAGTAAACGTGTTACATCAGGGCTAGTACCAGAATGCCAGCAAAATTTAGCCAAAGCCTCGGTAAATAATAAAATTATCCTGAGGTGGGTTGAAGGGCACGACAGGAGTGAAGGCAATCACATTGCCGACTCTTTAGCCGAGGAAGCAGCTGGACTAAGAATTTTAGAACCCTGATGACTTCGACAAATGTGGAACTAGCCAACCGACACACCCATGCTCAATCCCTAAAGAGATAGGATGGAATCAAAGAATGCAATCTCGCCAGCATCACCCTGGGTGACCCTGGGAAGCTGGCGCCGGAGAAATATCTGGCGATGACCAGAAAAAGTCTATGCTTAACAGTATGACTTCTGACTGGCCACTGTCAACTAAGGAAACACCTTCATAATATGGGGCTGGTGGATACACATCTTTGCAGGATGTGTGAACAGGAAGATGAAACTGTCAGGCATGTCTTATGCGAATGTCCGGAGTTGTCAATAAGATAGTGTGTGTTCGGCGAGTCTTGGCCTACACCTGCCGATATAAAGGAGATGTCTACCAGTGACCTGTCCATCTTCCAGGAAAGCACAGGATGGACGATGACTTAAGAGGACAACTCCTCGGGAGGATGTACAACGGGTCACATGTGGCCTAAGTGCTGTGGGCATACACTCACCCTCTCTACTATACAGATAGAGAAGTCTAACGGGGTCAAATCGCATAATCTCGGTGGCCAATCCACATCAACTCAACGTATGATGACCATGACCTCAAATCGCTGGTGCAGGATATCTAATGTGACGTGAGCCGTGTGGCACGTAGCGTTGGCTTGTTGAAACCACATATCGTTGGTGTCCACATCATCCAATTTAGGCCAGAAGTAGTTGGTAGTCACCGATCTATAATGCTCGCCATTGACAGTGATGGCTTGGCCAACGTCGTTCTCAAAGAAATATACTTCGATGACGCTGCCAGACAATCCACACCAAACAGTGATTTTTCGGGATGCATTGTACGCTCTTGGATCTCTTGTGAATCGGTATCGTCCCAAATTCGACAATTTTACTTCTTTGATTGATGACTTGTTTATTTTGTGAAAATTCATGTTCACTGAGGATACACTATTGAAACACACTTTTGTCTATTTTCCCCGATAGTTTTATGTTTGTCGACTAGTTTCGGTCATTACACCATTTTCAAAACTAACTAGGAACTGCACGTCGTCTTGGTTTTGTTCAGGTTAGAGCCCAGCTCCCTTACCCTTTTGGCTGATTTTTGTCGAAGAAGGACAAATGAGTTCATGACTGAGGGGATGATGACGGCATGAAGTCCTCAGACATCAATCAGTACCGCCCTTCACGGAGTACCCCTACCTGGCTGGGGTGGGATGGATGAAAAAGCTATTCGTCCGTTAACGGGGGACATGAGGACCTCATTCGACAGAGTACAGAGTGTCTGAGCCTTCTATATCGGGAGGGGTCGTCTACAGCATAATCTATAGCTTCCCTGACTAATAGATTTTCGTGAGTTTCCGCACCTCCAAAAACCCGCCGATTCCTCGACTGAATGGATTGCCGAATGGAAGGCAGCTTCAAATCTCTGCGGATGGCTTCATTTCGCATAATCAACCTCATTAGCTTATTTTGCAATGTCTCCAGAATGGAGATATTATATTTCCCCGCTTGTCCCCAGACGCCTGAAGCATAGCATCGTATTGTAGATGGTGATTTTATTCTTTAAGCTCATTTTAGGTTTTCTGTTGATCAGTATCATGCCAATAAATACTGCAAAGTTTATACAATCTCATATTATGTAAAAGAGAAACAAACATAACATTTGTTATCCATGTCAAAAAACGTTTAAAATATATGTATCAGACAACATAGGTACAAACAAAAATGAAGACTAACCAAATGAAAACACATACACCACAGACACATTAAAAAAAGAGTTCATAAACAGTGGAGTTCGAGGAGTACTGAATTGAACCATAAAACGATGAGCAGTCACAGTTCGTCGCGTATTTATGATATGTACCGCTCTTGATGGAATTAAATGGGCCAAGTCACTTGAACACTTCCCGTGAAAGTATCTATAGAAGAGAGACCAATTTCCAACCTTTCTTTCGATGTTCCCGGCTATCAAGATTGCACGTGATGTTCGCGTCTCCAATTAGGCGAATTACTCTTTTCTGAATGGAATCCAGGAACTTTAGGATATGTTTGGGGGCAGAGCCCAATGCATGAGAATAATACTTCAAAAAAGGTCTGGTCTGAGCTTTATGAAGCTCCAAAGTTGCTGAGGTGTGTACAGTTTTCTGGATCGGAACAGTGTTCCAAGCTTTTGAGAAGCAGCCTTTGCAATTACAGCAACATGATCAGGTTAAGACATATTGGTATACATTTTGACCCCCAACAAACTTATCGAAGCAGAAAGCGGAATTGTCTGACCTGACATTATAAAATCCGGTTTGTAAACATTTATATTCTTGGAGAAAACCGATGCCGAGGTTTTTGTGGTGTTGAATCGAACCTGGTTACTTTCTCACTCCAATTCGAAATCACTTCTAGATCCTCATCAAGATATGCAACCTCCTGCAGCCGGTGAAGATGAGCCTCCATAGCCGAGACAAGTGTGCTGTCGTCTGCGAAGCAATATATTGGATTTTTGTTTTTTTCCAATTCGTTGATATACAATAAAAAGAAGGTTGAAGACAATATGGATCTCTGGGAAACACCTGTGTTGATGGCGAAAGTTTTCGAAAGATATTCATCGCCGGCCACTTGCAGGGAACGTTCTTTCAGGAAACTGAAGAGCCATACATGAAAATGATTCGACAAGCCATAGAATTGAAGTTTGGCTAGCAAACCATCATGCCACGCACTGTCAAAGGCCTGAGAAATAACAAGCAAAACAGCTTGATTCTCCACGTTTCTCGATTGCGTTATTCTAATTATGGGTGACATACGATATAAGGTCGCCTTTGTTTCCGAAAGCCATATTGATAACCGCTCAAGATGTTGAAGCCTACCAAATATTTGGGGATATGGTGGTTCACGACTTCCTCCATGATTTTTGATATCACTGATAGCAAAGCAACTGGTCTATAGTTATTTGGAAATGTTTTTTGCCCTTTCTAAGAATAGACTGAACGCAAGGAATCTTCCAACAAGAAGGAAAAACCCTTCTCCTTGTAAGACAGGTTTGAAAGTCTGCAATACTGGTGCGAGTTCATTTACGCACTTTTTAAGTACGATGACGGGCACTTCACCAGGGCCAGACGCCTTGTTGATTTGCCTGACTAAACGCTGTCGATAAGAAATTTTCGGCGTTGTAGATTCTAGTGTGGAAATAGTGGGTGGTGCCTTTCCCAGAAAATTGACTGTGGAGTGGGTCGAAAACTATTGGGTCGCTAGTAGATTTGCTTTTTCTATGGCTGTTGTTGCAATTGAACCATCCGCTTGTGTCAGTGATGGAATTGTGGATTTTATAAAGTTCCAATTAACAGCTTTAGCTACCGACCAAAGGATCTAGACCTGTTGGGATTGGCAAGAAGTTCATCCGTAATTCTCTGATTGTGAAATTCTGGTATCGAATTATGCAGGTTTCTTTAAGGCTCTGGTTTTATCTAATTGTCTGGGATGTTTGTGATGATTTTTTTTCATCAAGTAAAAATCTCATTGCTTCCTACATCTGGAAACTGAAGAGCAATAATAACGCATATACAAACCAAATCTGAAGAAATACACAAGGTGCATTTTGGTTCTTGGTGATTACAGTGATAACTTCACCATAAGCTACATTCATCTCTTTATCAAAGACGAACGAGTGGAAAAACTTGAATAAACGTAAAGCAATCATTTTGTTTTCAGTCATCTACAAGATAATAGAATGATGAAAATATCTTCTTTGTTATTGGGGAGCATTAATATCACTATAAAATCTAGATGGAGAACCTACACCATATCCAATCAAGCATTTTCATCATAATTTCGTGAAACTGGCGATTACAATAACTACTTTACAACATGGGCAAATATTCGTATTTTTTAAGTTTCCACGAAGCTTCCCTGATTTAAATCTACACGATACGAATGTACATTGAAATTTTCCCAATTGAACTTGTTATTTCACCAGTAAGTCACAAAATGAGAAGTTTGATGACTAATGACCCTTACAGACGATAAATATTACACTAATGAATTTGAAACAAAGCTAAGAACGATAAAAGTTCAAAGCTTAATATGCCGTCTTTACGGGTTTATTACATATCTTTCTTAAAGTCCTCATTAGTCACACATGTGTACGACTTTTAACCGCTTTAGTTCCACTGTAAGGGACGGACTGGTTATTCGAAATATAAATTGTACAGAGGTCCGTACAGTTTTCTAACTATGTTGGTATCTATGTTGAACAAGATATAATTTTTTTCAAATTTTTAACTGCGTAACAAAACTTATTTCTATTACATTCAGTAGCAAGCACTAAACACTTTTTTCCAGTAATACTCCTTCAGGTACATTTTCGTTTGTAGGAGGAATCTGAAAATTTTCTTTAAAGCGTTCAACGTTGAGACGCTTCATCTTCCCTGGTATCTTTTTCCGTCTCCTCAATATCTTAGTGAAATCGTTCACCTTGCTCTTCACTAACATCTCCTAAATTTTCTGGAAAGTAAGTCGAGGTGGAAATGAAGCAAATGTACTTTCAAACCCATTAGGCAACCTGAAGCTTGAAATGCTTTTAATAATATTTTGACGATTTGTTTGTAGTAAGGGTCTTTTTTATTGCCTAAAACTTTCACTATGACCTCTTTGAAGGCTATCTACCCTTCTCTTCGAGAATCCGTCATGATTGTGAGGAATTGGGGATCAGCCACAACCAGCCATAACCATAACCTGGTCCAACAAAAACACCTTCCTTCAGATTTGCCACCGAGAAGCTTGGACACTCAGATACATATTTTCGAAGCAATTTCCATCTCATGGAAATGACTTCACAAGTTGCTTCATCAATCTCAGCTTTATGGGTCAGCGGAAGTAGAAGAACTTCATGAGAAGGCACCAAAGTTTAATGAGGAACTTTCTTTTCACCAATGTTGAGATCCCTTGGACGCTAACACTTTTCGGTCCAATGATTTGTTCTGTCTCTACTATCCCACAGATACGAAGAGTAAGAGAATTTGATGAACCCAGACTGTTGTCCAAGCAACATGCCCAAGATATTCAAATCACCACACACTTGTCAACCATGCTTTTTTTGATATTTTGACGATTTGTTTGTTCATGCAGCTGCAGTTTCGTAGGAATGTATCATCTTTTTCTCCAAATTTCCTGGAGTCTTTGAATTCCACTAGTTACTCGTGAGGACAACCAGAGAATTGTTTCGGATTCTTGGGGTTCTTGTTGAATACTCTTCGTGAGCAAAACAATAGCAGAATCAATACTCCTGACCGCTCTGGATTGTGTTTGTGAATCTTTTGCTGGAAAAATCCTCACTTGTTTACTTTGTAGTAAATGATCAAGAGGTAGTGAAAACTTATGTGAATTTCTGAAACTTCATCTAGCTTTTCCTAACATGACTAATTACCAATTCGTGCAAAGCTTATTGATGAATCATCTGAAAATGGAATTTTTAACAGGTGATGATCGACTGTATTGTCAAACATGAGCCAAACTAACTGACTGTTATAAGGAAACAAGTATATCTGAGGCACCAGTCAATTCAATAATAACACTGATGATCTTCAAACAAGACTCAACCTTTGACGGAAGCAAGAAACTCTTTGGAAGGTTCGAAATAGATGAACTGTTCAATTAAGCAAACCTCTATTATAATATTCATGCAGTCATTGTTCACGGTGGTTCTGGCGTTGAATCTGGCCATTACTACGCACTGGTCAAAGACGAAACGGACTGGTTTAAGTTGACGATGGTTGTGTCACGAAGTGTTCTGGCGATGTATTGAATCTATTGGAGCCTCTGGAGACACCCTACATTTTGTTTTATGAGAAAGAGGACATTGGTGGATCAAGATCTTCAGATGATGTGGTACTGCAGGTTTTTCTGGGTTTTCCTTCAGCTGAAAAAGCAAATGAGCCACTGGAATCGATGAAGTCGCCCCGGAGCGCCAATTAATTTTTGTTTTTATTTTTATCGTTGTTGTCTTCGAAATATCTACCCTTCTCTTCGAGGATCCGTCATGATTGTGATGAATTGGGGATCAGCCACAACCAGCCATAACCATAACCTGGTCCAACAAAAACACCTTCCTCCAAATTTGCCTCTGAGAAGCCTGGAAACTCAGATATATATTTTCGAAGCAATTTCCATCTCATTGAAATGACTTTACAAGTTGCTTCATCAATCTCAGCTTTTTGTGATGCGGTCGTAGAAGAACTTCATGAGGACGCACCAAAGTTTCATGAAGGACGTTCTTTTCACCAACGTTAAAATCTCTTGGGCGCCAACACTTTTCGATCCAGTGATTTGTTCGGTCTCTCCTATCCCACAGACACAAAAAGCAGGAGAATTTGGTGAATATGTGTGATTGATGACTTGTTTACTTTATGATAATTCATGATCACTTAAATGAAACGAATAAAAACACTTTTGTCTAAATACCACTGGAATCACCGCACACTTGCCAATCGTGGTCTTTATATTTCAATTTGCAAAATATTAATCCCCAGTTCTTATAGGTTTCCGGTATGACCGGAAACCTATAACCGCCATTTTGAAGCAGAACTGCTTTAAGGTTTCTTTCCGAAGCATCTTCGAAAATACGCTGCTGCGTCATATGAGATATTGAATGTATCCATGAATCCTTACATATTGGTACAATAAACCAACTCGTTCTCATGAGCAAAGTAAATGACAGGGCACGGAGCGTTCTTTATTTAGGAAGTAATGATAGTAATGATCTGTATACATTTGAAAACAGTAATGAAAATCAAGCTTCACCTATTTATTTATGACTTTGAGTTAGCCCATGAGGCGGGTCTGCTGTCCTTGTTCATATCTCACTGCCCAAACCACTGTGCATGCTGTTTTTGGTAAGTGCATTGACTTGGGATGGGAGGGTTGAGCAAACCAGCTATCGGATGCCTGCTTCCACGTAGTCCCGCTGAATCCGGGAATGACAGAATCACTTGTGGTTCTGTTATTCTCTAACTGAATGGCATCCCAACGAGGGCTTAACCCTAAGGTGTGTGTATCCGTGCCAAGAGGATGAATGACACCGAGCCTATCAGCTGTCTCTACGGAACCTTCGAGTTACTGGGCGCCCTCTCGTCGTAGCATCGCCTTGTCACGGTAATGAGGGTCTCTGCCGTGATTGACCTTCTTTCTATAGCTACTTTCATGGACAGAGTAAACTTAAAAATTCTTTCTGACGCCGAGTCTACAGAGGAGATGGATGTCGAGCTTACTACTCCAACTGACCTCCCTGTAAATTTAGATCAGGAGCGAGTCTATAGAAGAGATAGATGTCTTGTTAACAACTCCAACTGACCTCAGGAGCGAGAGCTTCTCAACTCTCTAACTCCTGACCCAATGACTGAACCTAAAAGAAGGTTTGGTGGTGGAGCCAGGAAACGACTGATTTGTTTCCTCAAAAACGGGGTACTTTATGAAACCGCCTTGCATCAAATTCTTGAGCGGCATACGCAGAATCTGTTTCAGGTGGAGGAACAAACCCCCATGGGCAGATTAGCAAACGTTTGCGCCCAAGTGATGATTCACCAAAACCAGAGGCCAAAAATCCCTGCTTGGTTGAATCTAAGGCATCGTTGGGTGTAGCTGACGGGCAAAAACCCTCATAGGGGAAGGTTGTCGCGGGTATTGAGGTGGAAATCTTGCGCATTGACTATCCGACTACCTCATTAATAATGAAACAGCAGAGCATATACTTTGTGCCTGCCCCGTTAGGGACCGAATCAGGTTTTTTAGAGTTTGGCCGGGCAGTTCGGCAGAGCTGAAATATCACTCACCATACAAAATAATCGGCTTCGTTAAGAAGGTGGGTTTATTTGGTCGAATGTGAATAGGTGTGAGCCACAATGAAACCTTGCGGGTTACGGTGGAGAGACAAATAGGCCTACTCACTTTGGACCCAACCTAACCTAGCCTATAATAATCCTTTTTCAAAATACAATTCTGCGTTTTGCAAAATAACCTGAAATTCTGGAATTTTTGGAAATATTTTTAGTCTTCAGAACAATTCAGTACATATATATCAATTGAAAACATCAGGACAGCTTTTTTTGTTGAAGACGTGTGTTATTTTCCCTAACTTCAAGTGTAAATGATTGATGAATGCAAGATGTATACAAATCACTTTTTCTGAAACAATTCTGGTAGCTCAGTCCGTCCCTGGCTATTACCATCGCACACCGTCCCAAATATACTCGCAAATTACCCGCCGCGCTCTTCAATTGTTTAAACAATGGGCGGCTTGTAGATCGTCACATGTTTCGCTTTAGTTCCGCTAGCAGGCGGCCATCAAAGGATGTCGCCACGCACACCGTACATAACCTCCAAAATAACCCTAATGAATAGGTGCTTTATATTTAAACGCTTCCTGTCCTAGAAATAACTAATATTTCAGGACATAATTAGAAGCTCGGGAAAATCTCAGGGTAGGCTATTGGTTTCTTTTCTCGAATGGGTTCATGGTAATTCGAACCCTCTTTGGTGTCTTGGTGTTTCTTTCGATATGGTCTAGGGTGATTCAGGAAAGAGTATCTCATGTTACACAAGGAATTACATTTTTCAGCAACGTCTTGTGTATAGATAATTACTGCTGAAAACATACGATTACTAGTGATCACACTATCAATTACATTTATACTTAAAAAAACAGGACTAACAATGATTTTTGAGATTATTGAAACATGAAACCTTTGTTTGAAGGTGATTGACAATGTTTCATGATGAATTTCACTAGTTCGTACTTCCATTGTCTACTATATAAAATGATTTGAAATCCCTGAAACAACTAAAAGAAGAATTAAAAATCAGTAGCTGAAAATAACAATCATATTAAGCAAAAAAACCTGAAATGAAAACAGACACATTTGACCAGTCGGAGGAGTTGTCCCTCTATAAAACTGAATATATCCAGTTCACAGTTCCTCGCCATTTTGTTAACTGTTTCGAGACATTGTTGAAGAGGAGGCAAATTGTTTGAGATACGAAATAGATTGTCCCTTCTTCTCAGTCTTATGTCAGGTATAATGAAATCAATAGTATAGAGAATTTCAGGTACTTTCAGTTTTCTAAGAATGTTAAAAACAAAAATCGCTTCCCAGGACTCACGGCGGTCTTTCAATGGTTGCATGTTGAATTCTTGTAATTGGCTAGACTACGATATTCATAAAGGCCAAACATTGTGTTTTCTGAAAAAGAGTGTTCTTGATAATCGTTTCTGGACTTTTTCTATAGTTTCAGAATATAGAAATGTCTTTGGATTCCAAATGGCACAACCATATTCCAGCTTAGAACGAACAATGGAGTTGAAGAGTAACAAACAAGTATCGTGATTGAATTCACGTCATTCTTAAGATAAAGCTCATTTTTCTATACCATTTAGATACTAAGTATTCAAAGTGCCCAGAGAAACTGAACACACCAGTAAAAATAATCTCGAATCATTGATTATCTGTGAATTGGTATGATTAATAAAATAGTCCTGGATAGTAGGTGACTTCTTTCGTGTGAAACTCATTAGTTCACGATGTTTCGATTGTTAGTTTCCACAATCGTCTTCGAGTGATGACTGGACTGATTCCTCCGAGAGATGACTATTTATGGGTCGTTCACGTACTTTCACTTATCCCCGCTTTCCATTTTTTTAGCTTGACTGGTTCAGTGGGAGATGACCGTTTGGTGGAAGTTGGCCATTTTCGCTTGATGATGGTTTTCCATATGTTGCGTATTCCTACGCTGGCTTGGCTGTATACGTTGTTGTACAACATGTATGCGGCTTCCTTGAATTTTCTCCTAAACCAATGTTCCTCTCTGTGTAAGATATCAGCTTGGGACCACTCGATGTTGTGTTGATGGGTCCATACATGGTCTGCTATTCCTGATTTGCTGGTTTCCCCTCGCTGTGTGTGTTTCTTGTGCTCGGCAATGCGAAAAATCAATGGCCTCTTAGTTTCACCAATATAGGATTCTTCGTACTACTTAAATTGCCTTCTGAAAACAATAAGCCAACAATACGGTTACCAAAAATTCCAGCCCATACATTCAATTTTTGTGGACGTTGACTATGCACTTCATGAAAAATGTGAGGATTTGAATCAGCCCAATAGCGACAATTATGGCAATTAACTGTGCCATTTAGAAAAAAAGAACATTCATCGCTGAAGCAAATGTTGAAAACAAAATGTGGAAAAAACTGCCCCCCTCCCAAAAAAAATCAACCTGCTTGAGCGTTTTTTCGGATTTGCAAGATTAGTACCCAAAACCTCCATGTCAAGTTTTCGATGGCCCACCCTGTATAAGTCTCAAACAAGAATTCAGGACTTTCTGAATTTTTTGTTTATAGTGACTTGTTAGGTTCGGCCCATAAAGAGTATCTGCAAAATTCAATTGTGCTAGTACTGAGCTCTCACACAACATTTTTTCAATTCAATTGATAGGCAGTGCCTATTACCATATATTAGTTTGGGAAGGCATAGGCTTGTTGAATGAGTTTGTTGGTGTGTTTCTCAAACCTCATATGAGAATCAAATAAAACGCCAAGGTTTATGACAGATGCGAGCTTTCGGGAAACACAAAAAAGAAATTCTGCAGTCTTCACGCTTCGAGCCGATGGGAAGCGATTAAGCAATCCGCTAATGATTAATCGGCACCGGCAATTGTTGTGACAAACGCCGGGCGAGGAAGTGGGAGGATGGAAAATGGTGGAGGAGGAAACTCGACTGCCACGCGACCCGTGTAACAGAGCGTAACTAAACTAAATTGAGATCGTATTAGAGCCGGAGAGGTCTTATTGCGCATATAATAGACGGTGTTTGTGCAGTTTAACCACTTCCCGAAGAGAGGCGTCCGAATTAGCATTTTAGGCGTTCAATTCCGGATTTCTCCGATTCTGTTTGTGTTCGAGTATATAACGTCTCGGTGGGATGAGGATTTTGATTTTGAACAGCCCTCTCATCGGCTCTTTTCTACTTGTGTGGCTCGTTTGTCGAAGCGGAAAAGAAATTCGAGGTGTAGGCCTCGCGTAAATTGATTTCCATCCTGGAAAATCTAGCTCGGAGCTTCAAAATGTTGAAAAACATTTACTGCTGTTCATGATAAAGTCCTTGAACATCGTAATACGTTTATATTGAAAAAAACTGTACTATTCTCTTGTTGAGAGTCATTTGAGGTACGCTACTACGGTTTGGGGAAACGCATCTAGGATATATTTGAATCCTTTGGAAATAATCCAAAAAAGATTCATTCAGCTCCTTCTCAATAAACCCCTCAGATTTTCTTCCGATAGCCTGTTTAAAGAGTCATTTATTTTTATATTGGACAGCAATATTTCCTGTGTGTACACATCATATTTAATTTCTGTAACTCAGAACCAGCTAAGCCAGAACTCGAATATAATACACGAAATCGAAATGTACTCACCTACCCATACATTCTACAGAAATTAATTTCTCAACGAGCCTTTCCATATGCTTCAGTAAAATTTTCTAATTCGGTACCTGAAACAATAAAAAAACTGAGTAATAAATATTTATTCGAAAAAAGATAGAGGTACATATTTTGTACAAATACTAAACCAAGACTTATAGTTCAAGTGAACGATATAGTGCACCCTACCTTTCAGCAGTTACCTTTTAATAAAATGTTAGGGAGCTAACTTATTTTGTTATTCAATAATCATTTCTGATTATATAAGAATCACTTTCGGACTTCCATTGTCTACTATATAAAATGATTTGAAATCCCTGAAACAACTAAAAAAAAAGAATTAAAAATGAACAGCTGCAAATGACAATTATATTAAGCACGTCACGTTAGTTCATTAACGTGACTTGGAATCTCTCCACTTTTTATTTGTATTATTTTTTTTTTCATTTCTTTATTTTTATTTATTCAATTGTATTTTATTTCGCTATTATTTCATTTCAGGTTTATTTTGCTTAATATAATTGTTATTTTCAGCTATTCATTTTTAATTCTTCTTTTTTAGTTGTTTCAGGGATTTCAAATCATTTTATATATTAGACAATGGAAGTCCGAACTAGTGAAATTCATCATGAAACATTGTCAACCACCTTCAAATAAATCTTCAAAATATTATTCAGACAATCGAAAGGAAGGTACCCCTAACACAATAAAAATTCGTACTTTTCCGTTTTGGATAATTTTGCATTGCCGTAGTCCTTCTTTCAAGGCTTATTTCTCCCTAATCAATCATAATTCGTAATATTTTTATAATTCTCAATCCTGAAAGCAACGAAAATATCAGTTTTTGGTCAAAATTTGATTATTGTATAATTTGATATGATCAAATAGCATCTCAATTCATTTACCATCTTAAACGCGTAGGCTTTGCTTGGTTTCTTTGACAGGAAAAATGGATGCGTTGTTGATATCTGTTAAGAACTGTCAGTCGTTCATGAACATATCAAAGATTTTTGGGAAAGAAAGTTTTTGGCTTTCTACTACTTCATCTTGATACAAAAAAATATGGGAATCTTCCAAAGGAAGGAAGGAGGTAATCAATTTGAAAATTAGTAACTCTTCCACAAACTGGAAGGAAGCCCTCCTGAAATGGGTGAATGAATGTCATTACGATGTTATCGATGACATAAGTAGATCAANGTATTTAAAAAAAAGATGATGGTGGCCATGTTGTCACGAAACGTTTTATGGAATATTTATTAACGCATTGTCATAGTACATTCCGACTACATTAACATTTTCTTTTTCTATTTTTTTATATTCTCCGAAATAACAATTTAGTTTTCCCCATATAACTCCAGAAGGGCAAGAGTCTCAATAGTCTTCGGCCATTTTATTGTTGTCGATGACAGTTACCTTTCTTTCCTATTTGATCTTTTTCGTATCTGTTGTGGTTTAGAATGTAGCAATATTACCACATGATAAAAGAGACTGCCTGTAGTACAAAAATCTCTATCGATCAGTTAATATCACGAATAAATATTTATTGAAATATTTATATCTATATCTATATATTTATAGAAAAACCCATATTAAAATGGACAAAACTTTCGAAACAATCTAAAATTTCTCAATAATTGACAATAACATACAGAAACTTTCCTAGGTTAACTCTTCAGTTTGTCTTTCTTCGACTTCAATAGGTTCTTTATTGATTTAGCTTTGATGATTTTTCAGGCTGTGTAAGGTTTTTCACTCAAAATACATTAAAAAGTATTGAGTCCTCCAAAAAAAAATATCTTCCAGAGACTAAAATATTTCAAACGATATACTCTGCCAAGGAATAAAGGGCAAAATCGTTCACATAAAATTTTACCAATCTCCACATCTCCGACTCCCAGAAACCGGCTCTAATCCCAAATTCAATAAGAATAAAGCAGGAAAAAGACAATATTAGAAACAATTGTGTCTTTAAGATTAGTACAATAAAAAACAAGGGCTGGTAATTCTCCTCTCTTCCGGCGATCTTCCCTCCTTTTCGGTCGCACTGCCGGAACCCTATCGATCAGTCGCAGAGTTTATCCTAATAGGATTTCCTAGTAGTTGATTACCATTTCAATAGAGGGATTTGTCATTTTCAATTAAAGTTGAGTCCTGCATCTCACAGTTAGTCCTGCGAATGGGGCTTTTAGCGAATATACCAAAGGTCCTGCTACTGTTCCTTCGGTGGGACTGCTTGAGAGCGAACAAGGGTTTGTGATCTACAATTCCACCAAGAATGAAATGGGAAGATGACGATGAGAATCAATCGAATGGGATTACCTTTTGACGTGCTAGTAATGGCACGTTAAAAAATAAGACCTTGTTAATTCCTAGCTCGCACAAATTTCGACAAAATTATTATTTTCACACAATTTGGCAGATGTGTAGTGTAGAATAGCTTCATTGTCGTTTCTGCTAGTATAGTTCAAGTTAACGATATAGTGCAATCTATCTTACAACATCTCCCCAATAATAATATAGTTAGGAAGCTAACTAATTTCTTTATTCAATAATCATATATATATACAGGGCTATTGAAATTCGTTTCTGCACATGGGGATCTCGTAAACAATAAGAGATACAGTGTCGGTTGAATTATGGCAAAGTTGCGTATT
>NW_019293287.1:5530-37974 GCF_000500325.1 Leptinotarsa decemlineata
TATATACATTCAATTTGCTGGGTGTGAAATCAGAAACAATTCTGGTGCATCTGGATTTTTGCATCCGTGTTCTTGTAGTTTGGGAAACATTACATGAAATTTCTGGTAGTAAATTGTTATTTTGGAATTTTTTTTTGCTTCGTATCTTCAAAATAAAGCACCCTATCAAAAATCATCAAAAGACAAAATATCCTTAGAATATAACATGGAATAGTCCCTTAAATTTTTGCCGCATGATAAACAACAAGCCACCCTGAATTGCTTCCGGTACAATGACTTGTGGGAAAAATGAAAAATCACGTCAACCATAGTATACAAGGGGATACATTTTGACATATTCGTATTTGTGTTATTTTCCCTATCGCACCCCCAGAACATTCACCAATTTTTTAAATGGATCACCCTATATTGTTTTCGCATTATTAAGTGCTTCATGATGAGCAGATTTCAACAAATTGTACATAAATGGTCTGAAGCTTATGGATCGGGAGCTACACATTTGAGTCGAAAACGAGCCACCCTGAATAACTTTTGAAACAATGATTTTCAGAAAAAATAAAAAGACACTTTAACAATACTATACATAGAGGACACATTTTGACATATTCACACTGTTATCTCTTCGTTTACAATTGAGTTGATCCTCGCACATATTCTCTTATTATATTTCTGTATCATCATCGAGACAGAACGAAATTATAGTAGAAATTGATTTTCATAAGATTCTTTTATGAGTTCACCAGTGGATTGGTCCGTTACTACCAACTCTTTATGGTCGTTGTCGAAGTGTCCCACGAATACATACTCCAGCGTTTCGATAAATATAAATCCACCTAGAGTTCACTGACGACACGAAATGTCTTACTTCGCTAAATTGATTTGTTCCGCCAACCGAAATATTTTCAACAGTTGGCGATTGTTATTTCTATTCAGGTCCATGTAGGTAGCGGTTGGTGTGTGTGAGTTTTCGGTAAACTGTATAACCCAAGTTGCCAGTTGGTTTTCGTGTTATAAGTAGGTCTAGGAAAGGTAGACTAGGAAAGGTAGAGAGGAGAACAGGCAGCTACCTGATATCAAATTTTACGAAGAGGATTTGAAGCTTTATAACTTCTATCAATTATCTGCGAGCGCTTCCGATAGCTGGTCGTAGTCATCTTCTAGGCACTCCACAAACTGAACTTGTCATCCTGTCTTCTGCCTCTTCATACGGTCAGAACGTCTCAACTCAGGTTTTTCAGGTACTTTAGGTAAATTTGCCTGTATTTGTACTGCGTCAGGTACTCTTCTTTGTGTTAGATCTTCTCTAGGAATGTGTATGGTTTTGTTCAATATATTGAATGTGTTTTGATTTGTACTTGTTCCTCGATAAGTGATTTATGACTGTTAAATTTATGGATGTTCAAGTTTTCCCAAATGTACATGCGGTTTCCCTTGTTGACTTGTTTTATGAGTTTTATGTTCTCTGGTGGGGGCAAATTATGTTTGTTTCATATGGCGTGTGTTGCGAGGTTTGATTTATATACTATTGGATTTATGAATGCTTTTTTGTGCTCATCGTACCTTTGGATCAGTTTTTTCTTGGTTTGACCGATATAGAATTTGTTGCAGTCCGAGCATTGTATACTGTATATCCCGTTCTGGTCTTTGTCTTTTTCTTTTTCATAGTTGTTTATTTTTTGTGTTATCTTCGTGTTTGGCTTTTATGTGATGTTGATGTTCAGTGGTTTGAAGACGTTTGTTAGTTTTTTGGTTTGGTGTCCTACGTACGTAAATGCTGTCCATCGTTTTGTTGTTTTGTCTGTTGAGCTGGCTTGATCCTTGTTCTGTATTTTTTGTTTGATTCTGTTTTCATTTTGACATATTCGTATTTGATATTATTTTCCCTATCACACCCCCAGCGCATTCACCAATTTTTCAAATGGATCACCCTTTATTGTTTTCGCATTATTAGATGCTTCATGATGAACAGATTTCAACAAATTGTACACAAATGGTCTAAAGCTTATGGATCGGGAGCCACCCTGAATAACTTTTGAAACAATTATTTTCAGAAAAAATAAAAAAACACCTCAACAATAGGATACAGGGGACACATTTTGACATATTCACACTGTTATCTCTTCGTTTACAATTGAGTTGATTCTCACACAGTTTCTCTTATTATATTTCTATATCATCATCGAGACAGAACAAAAGTATAGTAGAAATTGATATTCATAAGATTCTTTTATGAGTTCACCAGTGGATTGGTCCGTTACTGCCAACTCTTTATGGTCGTTATCGAAGTGTCCCACGAATACATACTTCAGCGTTTCGATAAATATAAATCGACCTAAAGTTTACTGACGACACGAAATGTCTTACTTCGCTAAATTGATTTGTTCCGCCAACCGAAATATTTTCAACAGTTGGCGATTGTTATTTCTATTCAGGTCCAAAATGGAGACGGTAGATCCAAAAAACGGAATTCGACAATTCTAGTTTTTGGCGAACCATTGGTATTCTCAATCTGAAAAGAGATATCCCATAATAGTAAATTTTTGTCAAATTTAACAAACCTTTTAGATCCTACCATTTCTGATATGGACATAGTGGGATCAGCTAGAAAAATGGCTTGTATAAGGAGAACCAATATATCTTGGAAAAGGTGAAGAAAGTAATATGAGACAAATTTTGCAAGAAACGAACGCTTTTCATCACTTCGTAGACTAATTTTATGAAGAATTGTTTTACTTGTTTGTTGACTATTCAGATCTTGGACTCAATTTTTATTATTTTTCGTTAAAAGTAGAAGTATGAGTAATTTTAATCTCACATCATTTTGATAATGAACGTTTAAACATATTCCTATCACACTGATTTTTGAAAAATTGAACTTAATTATAAAAACAGCAGGTGCGCTAATATTGCAGCACATTTGTAAATGGTCATAGCAAAATTCAAGGATTGAGCTGAAGAACTTGCGGTTTTGAGTCAAGTTCCAATTCTGTGATTTTGATTTGTCCCGTTTTACGTTAGAATTATTTTACCCATTCACAAAAATACAATTTCAACACTTGCTGTGAGAATCAATAAATACACGAAATTTCATCACCTCCTTCCATTGTGAGATCAAAACCTTGAAGCTGTGAAGAACTAATTTCATTCTCAGAGAAATACGAATAATTTCGATTGTAAGTCTTTCATGTTAACTAGTCATTCATTCAAACAATTCCTTTCGATATTCACTGCATTATATTTGAAAGTGAACAATGAATTCTCAACACGGGCCGTATTATCCTTTGACCACTATTTCCAAACAAGATTAAAACTTTGTTTCATTCCGCCAAAGGGATTGAAGTTTGAAAGTTTGAAATTCGCACAAAATATTTTTTCCTTCCAATGAATGTTGGAAATATGATCTGTACCCCAACTGAATTTTGAATCAGTTGTGAAAAGTGACGAAATTATGGAACATATATTGCTCAAGTTAGGTTACTCACCTTAAAATCTTGTCACAGTTATATCGCCATAACAACCGTAGCTATTCTATTTTAGTCTTTCTCCCGTGAGTATAACCTTCATAAAACTTTGCTTACTTATGGCACCGTCTAGAAGTAAACTTTATTATATGGTGCTTATGGTTTGAAATTTCATATCGTGGCCAACTGTAAAGTTACCTTCCACCGCTCGTGAACTCGTGAGTACTTCAAAAAAAAACACGGCTCTAGTAATCTTTCTAACAGCGAGAAGGTTCCTTCGGATTTAATTTTTTCATGTGTAGGTTGATAAGCTCCGTACTTTGTATCAAGCCCGTGCTGGATCCTTCTTAGGGAGGTGGATGGCCATGGCCAAAGGATGTCAGCAATATACCAGGGAAGAATTACTAGGCGTCTAGGGGATATGGAATATAATTAATGAATTTTGAAATTTCAATCTCTAATCACGCAGTTTTTACGATTTGATAGCTCAAAATCCACTTCATCTACACGAAAATGTTTATGCTTTCTTTACTCACTTTATGCTTCAGGAATCAATAAAAGTTTCATTTTTTTGATGATACTGAATGCTTTTATTTCTGATTATTTCAGCCGTTATTTTTACTTAATTTCATGAAATACTCCTCACGATTTGATCTCCACAAACTTTATTTGAAAAATATATCACGACTTGTTTCGCTAACACAGTGATTTGATTTCAACAGTGATTTGAATACTACAAGTTGCTTCTTACGCTAAATTCATATACCACAGGAGACTACCTCCAACAAATTATCACAGGTCTGCAAAAAAAACTTTTTAAAATATTGTTTTGATTTTGTTAATTGATCTGATTTCAAAAATGCGCTGATTTCAAAAATGACATTTGTATTTATCTATCACGTAAGGTTTGCCTACAAAATTAGAATGAAATAATTGAAAAAGTACAAAAAAACTAGAAATTGTGGATTTATTTTTACTATTTTAACATGAAGTGGAAGCAAAAAAACAATGCTACATAACTAAACTTAGCATAATAGTGATACACAAGTGTTTACAAAGTGATTATAAGTCTTTGTAAAAACGTTTTCTTTTTCCGTCAAAGCTTGTTTTGGTACTATTTCAGCTGTGTTCTTGTGAATTTTCTTTTTTTTACATCCAACAGTAGTCTGCCATAATGTTAACATTCCACCGACCTTGGTATCTGTGTTACATTTATTTTATGTCTTGATGAAACCGTTCCCCTTGTTCCTCACTTACAGCCCCTAGATTTTCGGGAAAGTAGTCCAGATGTGAGTGTAGGATAGACCCTAAAACTTATGCTGAGTCCGCTTATATAGACTATGTAATAGAGAAACATCGAACCCTTACCGAACCTAAAAACCAATTTAATAAGAAAAGGTGAAATTTGTGACTTATCTATAGGTGACTCATTTTTTTTACCATTCTTCACGTAATCTGCACACAAAATACTGTTGAAATCACTAGTTGAATATCCTACAATTTTTTCGTCGCAGACCTGTGTTACCTAAACCTGAAGCATATTAGCAGCTGTTGAAAAGCAATTTTCTCCTTTAACCACCCCTTATAGTTAATGATTCAAATGTTAAGAAAATGAGGTGGAGGTTCAAATTTTGGGGGCTACGTACATTGAATTAGCGATTTTCTCATGTTGGTACACACTTTCAGATGTTCAGCATGTTTGTTGGTGAGAGACATACAAGTTAGAAGTGTTTTGCATGTCCGGATGATTTTTTGCCATATAATAAAATGGATCAGAGAAAATTTGCATCACATTTTATGTGAAAATGGAATTGAATTCTCAAAAACTCATGTTGGTAGTGGCATACGGTGATTGTATTCTGAGTCACAAAAATGTTCACAAGTGGTGCAACCTTTTGTGGAAATTTTGGCCATGAAGTTTGTGGCAACAAAGTTCGTTCCAAAACTGCTGAATTTTGACCAAAACAGAAAACGTCGCATGAGCATCGCCAAGCTTTTATACCACAGTTTAATTCAGTCAGTGATTTTCTATAGTCTTGAACAGTGGGGCTTATCAGTTAAAACTGATGAAGTGTTTGTTATTCAGAAAAGGTAATTCTGACTGGTGCATCTTCAAGTGCACACTGCAGGCCATCATTCATCCGTTATAGTTTATTAACTAGTTTGTATATCTACCAAACTCTGATACATATAAAAAGCAATATTTCAATTATTCCAAAAAATGAGCAAATACATGAACATATCACCAGAAATACCTCTCAAATTTATCAACCTCATAGTAGGTTGACAGTATCAAAGAATCACCCCATGTACTGTGGGGTTGAGCTTTGCTTAGTGAGGACATTAAATCCTCAAATATCAATGTCTTCAACAGGTGACTCAAGATTTGTCTATTGCAAAAACCGTTAACGGCGATCCAGATTTGCTTGAAAGAATCATAACTGGTGAAGGTCATGAGTATGACATCGAAGCCAAAGTCCAATCGTACCAATGGAAGACCTCAAGAGAACCAATACCAAAAAACACTAAGTTCGATCAGATGTTGCTCACTCTTTTCTACCCTTCCCGTAGATTTGTGCATCAAAAGTTTTTATCATAATATCGTTCGGTTAATAAGGAGTATTATTTTGAAGTTATGCGCCGCTTGCAAGAAGCAATACGATAAAAAAGATCCGGTATTGTTGAAAAACAATTCATGTGTTTTTCATCACGGCAGTGCCCCTTCTCACTCATCATTGCTTATTCGTAATTTTTTGTCCAGAAACAGCCACCGTATCCACCTGATTCGAAAATGATGAATAAGTAAATATTTTTTTGGAAATATGAAACTTCACCTAATTTTTTGAGAAGAATTTGTATATTATCGAGCCGACGTAGACCTATCAATCGATGAAAAGAATAAGAAAGACCAGTTCACTAACTCATGAGATTCTAGTAAGAACACTCACATTGTTTTTCTCGTGTTGCGACCAACTTAGAAACGTCAACTTCCGCAAACTTATATACGAAAAGAATTGCCAATTTAGAATCGCTATTCCACGAAGCGAGAAATATTCTGATGATACAAATTCCATATAGCTCCACCACAAACCTTGTGAAATAATTTTACCGGAAGTTTCAGAGTTACGGAATTTCGATGAATACTCCCAAATTGAACTGGAGCGAAATAGAAGTACACGTTTAAGCCAGCAAAACAGCGGTATGATTTATGCTGGAGTTTCAGAGAAGTTGGATGGAATATTTTCTTTTCGAAATCTCGATACTAATTACAAGTAATTGCATGCTCCGGGAAGTCGAGCGTTCATATATAATTAGTCGAAACGAGAATTCGTCTGATTTTCTTCTAGTTTGTGGCAGTTCGTTCACTCGAAATATATTTTTTTAATAACTCTTCGTCAAACTTCCTCAACTTCTTTAATTATTTTTCATTCGAATTTCCTCAAAATATCACAACTTCTTCTTCTATTCGTATCATTAAAAACACAGAAATGAAGGACAACAGCAACTCTTTGGCAAAGAACCCTAGATAAATAAATATAGTTTGAATAACTAAAAAATACGATTTCAAAGAACATCCAACTAAAAAAGTAAAAGTATTTTTTTTGAATAAGCTTAACACAATAACGAACGAAAAATACTAGTATTATTGTGAAGAAAGCGACGAGCGCTTGATATACAAAAAATGGCACAACGCCCCCCGCTTTTTTCACAATAATACCAGTATTTTTCGTTCGTTATTGTTTTAAGGTAATTTTTTAAAAAATTAACTTTTCACTTCCATGTTCTTTAAAAGCATGTTTTTTAGTTTTTTGAACTATATTTAGTTTTCAGTTTTCAGTTTCATATGCTGTTAAATAACTTCAGACTTTATCGTATTTGAAAAGACTGATAAAAAAGGCAGAATAATAGTATTATGAGAATAAACTGAAAGAGATAGAGGGAGATTAAAAAAGGTATGGAAAGTAGTCAATGAAGCAACTGGGAAAGTTACAAATAAGGAAAATGCCAATGAAATATATGATAATTGCCATGCTCTCACAAAAGATCCTAAAGAGATGGCTAACATTTTCAATAATACTTTTTCTGATATCGGAATTGAGTTATCTAATAACATTGAAAAAGTTGATGGATATTTGAATTCAGATTTGAAATCAAATAACAAAAGTTTATATTGGTCGCCTATTACAGACACTGAAGTGATTGAAATGATAAATGATTTAAAAAATGAATCTGCTCCAGGCACTAATGAATTAAATAGCACTTTACTCAAATCTGTTGAATATTTCATAGCGAAACCCTTGAGTCATATCTTCAATGATTGTCTGGTATTTTTCCATCAAATCTCAAAATTTATAATGGCATACCAGTGTACAAGAATGTAGATAAAACATCTATTGAATAATGTATAAAAAAAAGAAGTTACCTTTCTTGCAAATGAAAGAAATTCATTAACTAAACAATTTGGTTTCAGAGAAGGAATGTCAACAGAAGATGCAATTTTCAGTGTAACTCGAAATATATAGTCTGAATACTAACAAAAAAGTGATTGGAATATTTTTAGATATAAAGAAAGCTTTTGATACGGTATCTCACTCTAAACTCCTGGAGAAACTAACACAATACGGAATAAGAGGTGTCTGCCTTGAACTTTTCCGAAGTTACTTGAGAAACAGAAAACAGTTCGTAAAAATAAATGAATATAAGAGTAACCAACAAATAACAAAGTGTGGTGTTCCTCAAGGCACGGTCTTTGATTCACATCAATGATTTACTCAATACAAATCTTAATGGTGATCTATATTCATATGCAGATGACACTGTTTATGTAGTGGATGGAGATAACTGGGATATGACTATATTGAAGGCTCAAGTTGGAATGTCAATTTTGAAACATAACTTGCGTTATGACTTGGTCAAACTCAATATCACAAAAACTAAATTTATGACATTTTCATACTGTGAAAAATATCCTAAATTTGATGAAATAAAAATTCATAGTTCGAAATGTTTACAAAAACATTTTCAAAAGTAACATATAATTTATTTCACTCTCTTTCACAATAAAATACTATTAAAGATACATTCCTTCATTTCAATTTATTGTTTCATAAACAATATCTATTAACAGTTAACATAACCGTGTTAGGAATAACACGTTAAAAGGTAAGACCTCGTTAGTCCTTAACTCGCACAAGTTACTCAACTTCTGAGAGTTGTCATTCGAATGGGAGCGACAGCTGATTAACGGAAAACAGATTTTAAACAGAAACATATTTTAAACGGATTTTATAAACAGATTTTTCAAATAACCCAGTCAAACACAAGTGTCTACACTTAGCAGACTGTGTTAAAATATTATACATCTTGAATTTAATAGCAATAATAATAGCAATACAAAATAAAAAAGAATTATAGTACAAACAGTACAAGTTAAATAATTACGTTACATGAATAAATACTTTAAATGCTGTTTTAAATTCATCAAGAAGTCGAGAATTAGACCTAAGCATAGAGTATGCTTGTATTGTGCATATTCTCTCAATTTGAATGAATCCTTATGACTATAGAAAACGAAACAAAAAGTTTTCATATTATAGATTATATAATATGTTGGAGAGAGAAGGTAAATGCAATGGACCACAGAAAGGAGTGAGAGCGGGTATTTCATGAATGAATATTCCTTGGAATTTTCGTATGATATGATAAATTTGTGTCAGTTTTGTACTAGGGGATTCAAAAGATAATATTGAACATTGTTGCATTTTCAGAGAGGTATAATTTCAATTTTTTTTGAATATGTACTAATATGTACAAAAATTTTTTAATATTCATAGACATTCATTTGATATAGTAGTTTTGTTAATGAATTTAAATATGTATTTTTTAGTCTTTTTAAACTATATTTCATCTAAGCTTTGGGATCAATCAGCCGTATATTGTTCAGAAAAATGACCATTGATATTTTCCGATTCCGGAGAGGGAGCCTGAAAATCAGCTAACAAGCCCAAAGCAGCAGGAGCGCAAAGAAGGGTTACAAATAAGGCAGCAGGCGCGCGTGTTGATGAAAAAATACTTTTTTCACATGAAAAAATACATGTGAAGTGAGTTCGAATCATACCAAGGAGGTTACGTACAGTGCCATCTGGCCGCGAATAGATCATGCAATAATGTCGATATATCAAGGATGTTACGCGAATAGATCAAGTAATAATATCGATATATCAAAGATGTTACGTACAGCGCCATCTGCCCGCGGATAGATCAATTAATAATATCGATTTATCAAAGATGTTACGTACAGCGCCATCTGCCCGCGAATGGATCAAGCAATAATGTCGATAATTCTGTCAAATACAGATTCCGAGCTTGAGAGTTACAAGCAAACAAACATACATACAGGTGAAACTAATATAAAGTGTATAGTAAAAAAACTACTGGTCGTTAAGGTCAAACAGCTGTCGTAAAATGAATCTATAAAATACTTCTCACACCTACCAGGACAGTGACGTTCTTCTCCGAGCCTGTTTCACGGGCCATGTTGGCGTCATCGGGAAATGATTTTGAGGAATGTAGCAATGCATTCAATTTGAATGGTTATAACAGTGCTATAAATCTCACGTTGAAAGGTAAGACCTCTCCAATCGTTTGCTGACACAAATTTTGACTTCGTTCCTAAGGGACGGCAGCTTTCAAGAGATTTTCCAACAGGAAATCAATTAAAGGTAGTAGTTAGGCCACTAGGATATATCAACACTAAGATAGTATTAAAATTTAATCATTATAATCTTCTGAGGACGCTAACTTGGTTAGCGAAACGGGCGTCGAGAAACCGTAAATTATGTTCTGGTGTTGGGAAAGTGTTTTCCATAGATCCATTTTACGCCAGAGGTTCCAGTACGAACTATCAAATTGCTAATATCAAATTATTTGGTTTAATAAATGCTTTTTGTGAACTATCTTCATAGCAGTTGTGCCTCTTAAAGTGACATAAAGTCATAATACTTCATAATAGTTTTGAGTATATCGTCTTCCAAATTCATCCCAAAAAGATAGTCATCATCGTTTCTTGCAGGTTGGAGCCTTGCTCCCTTGCCCTTTGGACTGATTTTCGTCAGAGGGACGAATAGGTCATGACTGATCTGTGATGGTGGCATGAAAGTCCTCAGACATCCATACCGCCCTTCGCGGTGTACCCCTATCTGGCTGGGGTGAGATAGATGAAGATATTATTCATCTGTTAACGGAGGACATAGGGGCGTCATTCGACAGAGTCTCGGGGCCTTCTATATCGAGAGGGCTCGTCTACAGCGAAATCTATAGCTTCCCTGACTAACAGATTATTGTTAGTTTCAGCGCAATCTAAAACTCGCCGATTCCTGGACTGGATGGACTGCTGAATAGAAGGCAGCTTCAAATCTCTGCGGATAGCTTCATTCCGCACGAACCACGGAGCATTCACAATCATCCGTAGAATTTCATTTTGTAAGGTCTCCAGGATGGAGATGTTAGTCGGAGCCGTTTGCCCCCAAACGCCTGAAGCATACATGATGACAGACTTGAACATCGTGTTATAGATCGTGATTTCATTCTTGAGGCTCAACTTAGACTTTCTATTGATCAAAGGGTACAGGCTTGCCAACCGACCCTAGATTTTTGCCTTCACGCCTAACAAGTGCGGGTTCCAGGTGAGCCTACGGTCTATTTGAAGACCAAGGTACTTGACCCCCGTCTGCCAGTCAATCTTCCTTCCAGAGATTCTCACTTTCATAGCCGGAGAAGATGTCGTTCTTCCCATGGTTATCGCCTGAGTTTTTTCCGGGTTCACTCGGATCTTCCACTCGAGATACCAGCGCTCGAGTTCGCCCAATCCACGTTGCATATAGACGATCCCGAGCTCCCGTCCAATGGAAGACGGGAGGAGAGCCGTGTCGTCGGCGTAGAGAGATATATTCACATGCTCGGACCTCGGAAGGTCGCTGGTGTAAAGCGAGTAAAGCGTGGGAGAGAGCACGGCCCCCTGTGGCACTCCAGCAAGGATCTCTCTGTTATCAGACAAAGAGCCCTCTACTATAACCTGAAATGTTCTGTCTTTCAGGAAAGACCCAATCCACCGGATCAGGCCCCGAGGCAGGTCGAACGCAATTAGTTTGTGTAGAAGGCCTTCATGCCAAACACGGTCGAAGGCCTTCGAAATATCTAATAAGACGAGGTGGACTTTTTTGTTTCTATTTAGCTCCGCGATGGTATTTTCGACCAGTCTCAGAGCCTGCAACTCAGTGGAATGCTCTCTCCTGAAGCCGAATTGCTAGTCAGGCAGAACATTTCGGTCCACAACTTCTTCGTTGAGCCTTTGAAGTACGACTCTTTCAGCCGGCTTAGCCGCCGACGAGAGCAGACTAATCGGGAGATAATTCTGCGGAAAAAGCCGGTTCTGCCCCTGGTTTGGGAGCATGACGACGATGGCATGTTTCCACCTTCTGGGGAAGTATCTTACAGCCAGTGAGCTATTTATGATAGACAGTAAGCTCTCAACGCAGTTTTCCGGGAGCTTCTTCAATAACTTGTTTGTTATTGAGTCAACCCCCGGAGCTTTCTTGGCCTTTGCAGCCTTGATATAGCCCTTTAATTCTTCCACAGAAGCCGGACGAATGACATCATCATCATCCTCCCTGAGGATACGAAGAACCCGATCTTCCAGCAGAATATCGCGATCAATGTCGTCCTTGTCGTCAACGTTAAGCTGAAACTGACGTTCCATCGTGTCAGCAAAAGCCAACGCTTTGTCAGCGGGGGAGTAGCACACTCCGCGCTCTCCGTGAATGGGTGAGGGAGCAGTCTTCTTTCCCTTGAGTCTACGAGTGATTCGCCAAAGCTCGTCACTCCCAGGCTCAATGGTTTCCAACAGCTCCTCTCACCTTTCATTTCGGTGGTCAATGATGGCCTGTTTTACTTGATTGGCCATCCTGTTTGCCTCTGCTTTATCTCCTGGGAAGAGTGTTCGCTGATAGAGCCTTCTCAGGCGATTTCTCTCTCGTATCAAGGCTTTGATACGAGGGGGAAACTCATTATAGCTCTTCAGCGAACACTCCTCACTGGAGGTGGCCGTCCGAAAAGCATCATTCACAGAAGACTCGAAGCGGTGAACTGCCGCGTCGAGTTCGTTGGGAGAGCGAAGAGTCTCAGGAGGGGCGCGCATCTCTACGAGCTGAGCTGTAAAGATATCCCAATCCGTCTTATATCTCATGCGATGATCAGGGGAAGGAAGATCATCGCCCAATACCAGGATTACTGGATTATGATCGGAATCCAGTTCCGACTGAACGTAAATTTCGCTAGTCAGAGAGACGTTTCTGAGAAGCGCGATGTCCAGTACGTCAGGCCTATACTGCCCGCGATAGAACGTAGGTTCATCCGGTCCCAGTACGAGATATTCATGTCTGTCATCATGTGCATGGAGTACTTGGCCGTTTCGATTGGTGGCTCTGCTCCATAGTCCGAACTTGGCGTTGAAGTCGCCAGCAGCAATTGTCGGAATATCACTACCTATCAGCAGTTCATCCAGTGATTCTGGGAGTAAAAGATTCCTCGGAGGGTTGTAGACAGAGATTAATCTGTGACAACCCCGACTCAGTCAAATTTCGACCCCTACAGCCTCAGTTCCGTGTAACCGAGCACTGTCAATCCCGTATTGGAGACACTGGAGGGATTGTTTGACAAAAATGCCAACTCCCCCACCAGCACGTCCAACACGTTCTCTATGGTAGAATTTGTAATTTGGAATGACAATGGATTCGTTCCTCAGATGCGTCTCTTGAATTAGAGCCGCATCGATGTTGTGCTCAACGAGAAAATTGTCAAAATCTAGTTTCTCAAGAAGAAAGCCATTGGCATTCCAAAAGACTATCTTCAGAGATCTAGACAATGTCGGTGGAAAATCATCATTGATTCGCCTTTTTTTCAGAGCGGAGGAAGAAGAGGAAAGTACACTCTCGCGATCGCTTTCGTGAATCGAATTATCACTTGCAGGCGGAGCATTAGCCACTCCCTGGTACCCGTCTGTCAGATTTTGACAACCGGGCCCAGAGACTGGCAATGTATTGCCATGCAAATCAGACTGGTTCAGGCCGAAGCACGAGATCAATTGGCAAATGATGCTAATGATCTCGGACTTGTCCCTCCCAGCCAGATTGCGAAGCAGTTCCTCCATACTGCTTCGAGCAAATGAACGCAACGAAAAATGATATAATCAAGCTTACTCACCAGAAACGTTTTTTCGTTTGCACAAAAGAACACAACGAACCACTAGCACAAGCCAGAAACACCACAATACGGCTGATCATCAACCAGAAATCTGGCGAAAACACACCCGAACGCTCAGACACTTCAGCACTGTCCCGCTGTTAAAACGGAACTATATGTTGATATGTTCCCAAAAAGATGCTGATGAGTAGTTGGAGATCAGTATTTCCATTCAAAGCATACTTGAAGATTGAAAGTTTGCTTAGTAAGTAAAATTGCATATCAATAGAATTTTGCTATGTAGCATCAAATGTACGACATTTGATTTACCCACACTACTGAATGAGAAAAAGTTATTTCGGTGATACTCAATGTTCATGAATTTGAAAGTAGCTGTTTCGGATGAACTTCTTCTTCCAGTTTGTATCTGGAAGAAACTTCTATGCATGATCTATACATATACACTGATGTAGTTAATATTTATTCTACCTTCCTTTATATGTCACTTTCTATATGATGATGGATAAGTAGAAAGCCAAAGATTTTTTTTCGAAAAGAAACTCAAGTATTTCTCAAACGAACTAAAATATCAAAATTGAGCTGGTGACAGAAATTATACGATACAGAATGGGAAATCCTCATAGGATAAGTAGCCACCCTATAGAAATTACAGTACTTTCTCAAAGTTGTTTCATGGATATTGATAAGAAATATTCGTGTGCTAAGTTTATATGAATATCGAAATTTCACAAATCTGTTGAATCACAAACGATAAGTCATTAAAAATATTGAATGTTTCCCTAACAGAATCATCCTTAGAATATTTACGTAACATTTGTCGATTGTTTATTTGTAAATATAAACATATATGTAATATATTCCAGACTGTTCAAGTACACTAACTATATGCATAAATTATGTTCTGTACATAATGATTTCGACTCCATGAATATACTGGCACTACCATTTTATTCATGATGATTCACAGTGAATAGCACATCAGACGTTTCTGGAACACCAGACAACCAGACAATTTTGTAATTCTATTTTCTAGTCAATGTTTTATTGAGAAAACTTCTCAATTCGTATTTTTTCATTTATTTTTTCTCTAAAATGAGCACTTTTTCTAAACATCAGAACTGCAATACCCTTTTCAATGAGCATTTTACCAACCAAGTTGGCTTCTTCAGGAGATAGTCTAGTTTAGTCTAGTATCCATTTGATTATTCAATCGAACTCCACTGTGAGGATGGGTTGTAATTCAAATTGTAATCTGAATATATGAATAAAATCACTATATAGTGGTGAAGTGGCGCAGACCAGATATTTTTCTGAATTCATTTACTTGAAGCTGAGATGATTCTGCAACGTTACATGGCTGACGGACTGCGAATAGCCAGGATGCTCCTTATGTGGCTCGTGGAGTTATCAACATTTCCTACCCAGAACATAGACTAATGACCGATGTAGGCGATGCCGTTGACACCAAAAATGAATCATCATTATTATCAATCATGAATACTCTAGTTCACATTTGATTTTACTTGTCACTCAAATAACATAAAATACTGAATTTTCAAAAAATTACCATTTGTTGAAAAACCTCAATAATATAAATATCGGTAATGGTCCAATGATTTACTGTGATTTTTGAAATAGAAGAATAAACAATAAAACACAATATCCACTACATGAGACCTTTTTTACAGTCAAATCGAAATAACTTCATTATTTTCTGAGTATTTCATTTCCCAGTCGAGACTTTGATACAGCATCCTCCGGAAACGTCCGTGTTTATCTCCGGAGTCAGAATCATGTCTGAGTTCATATTTACATTCAATATTCTCTGTTTACGAACAATATTTTATTTACCAGACAAATTGGTTCGTCGGAAATAAATACAAGAGGACGTAGAGAAGAAATTCATATTTATCCTCCGTATTGAAGTTTCCTCTATGTACGATGCCACTTCGATTTCATTAGGATACTATTTGACGTAACGAGAAAGAGCGGTTTCAACCTTTTTCTTTCCAAAGCCCGCTTCTTCGCATGAAATATTAATGCATGTATCGAATATTTATTAGCCGTTAACATATACATGTTTTCCCTCATGTGCATAAAGAGGTTCCCATAAATTTATTATTCGAAGACCTGAAGCATATAAGGAGGCGAAATATTGATTTATGTATTTTATAAATCAGGAAACCGTCGAACGATATTTATTGGATGTTTTCCCAGGATATTATTCACAAAAGTAAGCGTTACATATCGTTGTGAATTTCTCACTACAGAGAAGTGAGTCTTTCCCAATTTTGCTCGCTGCAGATGGATATGATATAACGGACCGATAATTATCGATCAGTTATATCTCAATCTCTATCACCTATAGATAAGTCACAAATTTCGATGTTTCTGTATTATATAGCCTATATAAGCAGAAGTTTTAGGGTCTAGACTTAAAGAAAGATATATGTTAGCCTCCGGTGTTTCATTTTCATGGTACCGATTTAGAGAAAGGTAATTTGTCCCTTTTTTACACAAGAGGGTGAACTAGTTTTCTGCAACAATGTACATGGCGTCATGAAAATGTTCAACACAACGTATGAACCAGAGAAATGGAGACTTTTCATCGATTCATCAAAAAGTAGTTTGAAAGCTGTACTTTTTCACAATGGGAACCAATATGATTCTGTGCCTGTGCCTGGATTCAGTCCATTTGAAAGAATGCTACGAAAAATCTTGAATTTGTTCTCAATAAGCTCAGCTCAGCTCAGTGGACCATTTGTGGATACTTCAAAGTTATTTCAATGTTACTAGGTCAACAACGGGGTTACACTAAGTTTCCATGTTTCCTTTTTGAATGGGATAGCCGTGACAGGAAACAAGCAGATGTGGCTAATAAGAAAGGGTCTTATGGCTGGAGTTGAAAATGTTGATAAACAAAGTTTAGTGGATCCTAAAATAATCTTACTTCCACCACTCCATATCAAATTGGGGCTAATGAAACAGTTTGTGAAAGCATAAGACAAAAAAGGAGATTGTTTCAAGTATCTTTCTGAAGAGTTTTCTGGTCCATCAGATGCTAAACTAAAAGGAGTCTTCGTTGGGTCTGACATAAGAAAACTTTCAAAAGATCGAAGCTTTGTCACTGAAATGGAAATGAAAAAAACTTCCTGGAATTCATTTAAACTTGTTATAACTGGCTTTCTTGGAAACAAAAAAACTCAAACTACAAAACTTTGGTTGCTGAATTTATACAAAACTACAAAATGTTGGGCTGCATTATGAGTGTCAAAGTCCATTTCCTTCACTCACATCTGGACTACTTTCCCGAAAGTCTAGGGGTTGTAAGTGAGAAACAAGGAGAACGGCTCCATCAAGACATAAAAAAAATGGAATGCAGATACCAAGGTCGGTGGAATGTTAACATGATGGCAGACTACTGCTGGATGGGAAAATTCACAAGAACAAAGCCGAAAAAGGTCTAAAAGAAGCTTTGACGGAAAAAGAAAACGTTTTTACAAAGACTTATGATCACTTTGCATCACTATTATGCTTAGTATAGCTATATAGCATTGTTTTTTTGCCTTTACTTCACGTTGAATTAATAAAAATAAATTCACAATTCCTCGCTTTTTTGTACTTTTTCAATTATTTCATCCTTATTTTGTAGGCAAACCTTACGTGATCGATAAAAACAAATGTCATTTTTTAAATCAGCGCAAAAAACTACATAAAGATCAGTCAACGAAATCCAAAAAATTTTTTAAAAAGTTTTATTTGCAGACCTGTGTAATTGATGAAAATCCATTATAGCGTATTCAAAAAACACACTGTGAGGTGAGATTTTTACTCGAAAGTTTGCAGACCGCCACACGTTTTTCGATTTCACGACGTGTAATCGAAAATTTTAAAGAACATGTCAATTTTTATTTTTAGGAGGACTAATTCTGATATAGAAATCATACCCGAAACTTCACCCCCCTGCGATCAGCAACTACCCCCCTATTTCTTTCAATGGCATGGGGGGTCGATTGATACATCATTTGAAAGGTCTTTTGTCTCACTATCACTTCGTTAATTTTTCAATTGGTTTATTTGTTATTGAGAAATTAAATGTTGAACATTTTATTTAAGAAAAAACAGAAAATTTGCTGTCGCTCATTTCATTGAGGAAATTAACAAAAAGTAATATCAATGGCAACAAGATCAACAGATAAAATGTTCAAAATGACCTCCATATAATTCCATACAATAATACAGTCTACTTTCGAAAGCGTTCCTTACATTATTGAAGATGTTCGGAGTCAAAAATAGGCATTTCCGAACAACTAATTCTCTGTCGCAGGTCTTCTGTTTAACATATTGATGGCTCACGTTGTGATCTGGCTAATTCGTATCATAAATTCTTGCAGAAGCTTTAGCACATTCATTATTTCGATACAAGGTTGCAACAATTTTTATTCTCTCTTCTGTAGAATAAACCATATTGGAACACAATGAACAAGGATGACTGAATAATAATTCGTGAAGAAGTGACAGTGGCCAACTATCTACTGTTTGTTCTACGACAACTAGATTCAACCAAAACTACCAGTGCAGAAAAAACTAACAGTGTCGTCCAGTGTCGTTTACTACTAATTAAATACATTCTACAAATCTAGATCTGCGACAGAGAATTGTTCGGGAATGCCGATTTCTAACTCCGGACATCTTCAATAATGTAAGAAATGCTTTTGAAAGTAGACTGTATTATTGTATTGACCTAGATGGAGATCAATCAATTTGAACACTTCATCTATTGATTGTGTTGCCAGTGATATTACTTTTGTTGATTTCCTCAATAAAATGAGCGGCTGCAAAATGTCTGTTTTTTCAAATAATGTATCACTCGATCCCCCATGCCACTGACAAAATAGGGGGGTGAAGTTTCGGGTATAATTTCCATATCAGAATGAGCGGCTGCAAAATGTCTGTTTTTTCAAATAATGTATCACTCGATCCCCCATGCCACTGAAAAAATAGGGGGGTGAAGTTTCGGTTATGATTTCCATATAAGAATTAGTTCCCCTAGAACTGAAATGATCTAGTAAAAAAAATTCTCCCAGCATATATGAAGATCTCTCAACGTTCGCTTCAATCAACTTCATGTCATTAAGTAGGAGTAAGGCTAGCATCACCTGTTGATAAGAACAACTTTTTCGGTGTAGGCACTTCATGAAAATTGTGACAGTTCTGGTATGTGGCACCAGTGAAAGCTTCAATTTATCATGAAAAATGACAAAGGAAAATTTCTGTTTTCTCATTTTTTTCTCATCGCTCTTATTTAAACATATTATTAGGTAGTAATAGTCATAATGATTCAAATTACTATAAAAGCACGACACATAATTTGTGCAAACAGGTTTTGTGAACTCTCAAATGGAAATCTCATATAAAATTGTGGCTTTTGAATCTGGAACTGAAGATTGTGCTACTTTCATGAAAAACTGAGGAAAGCTTAAAAACAATTCGAACATTATTGGTAGAGTTTTATTTTTCAGTATCAGTCCGCGCAATCCCATGCTAAATGTTTGGGGTCTCATATGATATCACTTGATTATGTATTAATTCTTCTTCACCCTCATGTAGTCAGTGGTAAGTGGTGAACGTGAAAACCTTGGAAAAGTAAAAATAATAACCCAAATGGGGTTATTTTCTCGCAACTCGCCCTATCATTCATTTTTAGAAGTTTGAGTTCCTTCAACAATATCATTTTACATTGTCTGTTGCACAACAATTTTCAGAAGTTTCTGTTTTATCTTTCGCATTTGTAGTTTTTGTTCACTTTCAGCGTATATATATTGTTGTGTATCATCCCACTAAAAATAACGCTGACCGTCGCTGGTCTTCGTCAATCGATTGTGACTTGACCAAGGTCGCGCTCAACTGGCTTCGCGATTGTTCTAGATGACCCGTCGCTTCGAGAAACTTCCAGGGACTTTCGAATCAGCTTCCAGAAACTTCCATTACGATATATAAACACTACCAATAAGCAGATCAAAAAGTTTGGTTGAAAGTTCGGTACGAAGTGATCCAATGAGGCGATAGCCATTTGAGTATTAGTCTGAAGTTTCAGTTGAAGTGTTGGTATTGTTAGTGTAGCAGTGGAATAAAGTTGGGCCCGATTGTACAGTGTAGTCAATTATTGTCAAACCCACGGGAGAAACGTAACAATATCCCTATAAAATAATGCATTTCATGGTGCAGATGAATTAAATATTTGTAATGATTTGTTCATTCTGAAAAAAATGTGGGTTCATATAATTGTTAACCTGGATTTCATGAAATTGACGGAAAACAACACCTGTCATTCATTGTTTACCTGTGAAATGATTTTCGAACAGTTACTTGAAATATAAAGAAGATAATGTGATTCTAAAAACATGACAATACTCCTCTACATCAGCATCTTGACATTTGTTAATTTTCAAAATTCAGAAATAAAATACTTATATTTTTCTCTGATCTGTGAATTTACTTCGAAAATTGTACTCGAAGTTATTGAAAGGTCGATTCGATGATTCTCAAAATTAAATAAAATTGTTCGTTGACCTTCCAGCATTTTCAACTTCCTCGATCTAGAAAAATAATAAAATGATGATGGAGAACTTCACACAAGTATAGAGAAAGCAAACTTTTCAGTTCATCCCGATAAATTCCGACTGTTTTTTACAAAGGAATGTGTTTTATCCATCAGTAACTTGTATTCCATGATTCGTTAGCCCTTTCTTCGATAGGTTTTCTAAGGATGCATTTCTACTGCCTTTTTTTCAATAAGAAAATCAAAATCCCAGAAAGAATTGGATAAGAAGTTCAACTTTTTTATTGAATATTTCAGTGGAATTCCACCACTCAGCTTTTGTATCCCAATCTTCTGAGCATGTTTACTCATCTTTCATTACGTACAGAAAACTTCGCAAGACAAAATTACTCCAGTTCCAGACATGCAAATATTGAATATCCACGTGTATTCGTTCATTTCATTTTTCCAAAAGTTCAAAGAGGATATCATAATACTACGAAATATCGATCATATATTTTATATACTGCCTGAATTCACCCGAACCGTATTTATTTCCTGTTTGTCCCAGACATTATTCACTGTGGGAGAAGCACTACATATTGTAAGGAGCTTTTCTCTTCGCAAACAATATTCCAAGAAAATCCGCCTTCCTGAACCATTCGGCGTATAGGTTTGGTTTCACCACGCTCAAAGAGGGGTATAGTCATAAAGTTTGAGTCGTTAGGTTCTGAGATATCAAGAGGAAATTATCTATTGTGACATCCACTATGAAGAAAGTCAATCGATTTTTTTTTCATTTTCTCCATATCTGTTTATTCATGAATCTCATCTTTATTTCCAGAAAAAGCTTCCAAACTTCAGTATTCACCTCAGTTCAATGTGATTCATAACTAGAATCCTGAATAGGATTCCAATTCGGTATAGTAGATATCGATACTTTCAGGACTAATAATTGTGCATTGTGCACTTGGCACAACATCGTATCTTTTCATAATACAAGGTATATTGCACATTCTTATTATAAACATTTTTTCTGTGGAAAAAGGTACATAGGTGAAACTTTAAAACCCACAGAGGCGAGAGAAAAGAAACATCGTGAACGTATAACGAGGAAACTGATAACAGGATAAAGAAACGTATTTTGAAATCAATTCTGAGATTAATGAAATGAAATGAATCAAGAATTGTCACCGAAAAGGCTTCATGAAAAATTAGGAAACTGAAAAAATTCTCATGTCAAAGAATATACGAAAAACTGAATGTGATTTCACTTTTTACGTAATCTGGCGGTATTTCGAACAACTTTCAATTGCAATATAGTCCACTAGAGCTAGCGATATGGTTTCATTGCTCTAGATTCGGAATTGAGAAGGTTATGTTGAATCCAAAAAATAGTCCATACTCCAAGTGTCACAGCCAAGGTGAGTTTTGAGAACTTACATTTCCTTTTTGTGATTTTTTCAAGTTTTTATTATCATTTATGAGGGTTTTCATTTACTAACTTCCATTCACTAGCTCAGTGAAGTAAATTATTTTCATATAAGTAATGATAATTAATGTTCAAGCACTGGGTCCGATAAAAAGTGGTTTTCCAATAGATGAATGGGAGTTCATCCATTATAGAAAATTTCAGTTTTCCATTTTTACAAAGCTGTGTTTTACTTCAAATACAAAACATTCACAGTTTGCATGTGTATAATCAACAATGTGAAAACTTTGCTGGTTCCTGTAGTCGAACAAGAGTGTGCAATTATTAGCGCTGCCAGTTTTGAGCCACAGAAGGCACTTCGGCTTTCCAATATTCTTGATTATTATTTTGACCATATTCATACCTCCTTCCCTCCTGTTACCTTTGTTTCATGTTTTCTTTCATGTGAGGAACAAAATGAAACGCCACAGTGAATGTGGCGTAAGCAAAGTTTGTAATGAAATATAAGAAAATAGTCGAGAAATAAAAAAACAGAATACAAATTGTAAAATATTCCGGAAAAGATTTTCTCAGGCAGTTGAGAGTGATAAGTTGAATAAAAAAGTAACAATGGAAAAAATAGAACCAGCTACCATTCTCATTAAATACAAGAGAATGAGTTGGTTACTCGGATCCTGAAACAAGAAAAGTTGGGATTCCAGCTTTGTGCGAGGGTTGTGAAAAACTCTATACAAAACGTACTTGAGCATTGTGCGGGACCGAATTCGTTTGAAGAGAGTCGATCAGGAAAAAAATGGTTATCTTCGTTCCTCAGTTTCCATCCTGAGATCGACAAAGGAACACAGCGGCCATTTCCAAGGCACGAGTTATTGTAACCCAACGCAGTAGCACTGAATGATTCTTAGAGTGAGGAGAATTTCTAAAAAAATACGATTCCATTAACATTAATGATAACCTCAAAAAATTCTGAATTTTGATGAAACTGGGTGCCTAACCTGATACCGGCAGATTATTTATCAGATCCAAAAATTACAAAAATATACATGAAATACCGACAAGTGGAGCAAATGAATCAATCATCTTGTCTTGTAACTGCAGTGCCGATAGCGTCGTACTGCCATCCATGGTAGTTTATCCATATAAGCGAGTATCTGGCGAAATAATCCAGATCATGCCGGTTCATTCATGGTTCAGCCACTGGAACAGTGATGTGTGGTGTTGAAGCACGAATGCAGTGAACAAGCCTAGTTTGGAAATCAAATTCTCCAGATGATATATGCTGAACGTCAGAATATTACACCGGTAATCGCAGAATGTCGAAATATTATACAGGAAATGCTCCAGAATGTCTGGATTTGCTTTCAATGAAACCTCTATTACTGAAGCACATGGGTACCATTCTCAACACTTGCTGAAGTGAAAAGTCAGTAAGTTGACTTTTGAAAAGCTATATATTTTCACTATCCCCCTCTTCGTGAAGTCGAAACCTTAAATATGTGCTTCGTTTGAATAACCCCTTTCTTCACAGAAAAGACATGATAAGAATGTTGATTTATCGTATACCATCATCTCTTATATACTCTGCATCAAATTCAAAAATATAGATAACGTTGAAATAAAAATCGAGGATTTTTTGAATAAGGTGTTACTTGTGGCCCCTAACTACATGTAATAAATTTTATGGCCAGCTTTCTAGTTGAATGGAGTATGGTATGAATAACTTTTATTCGTGTTGTGTTCAAGTGGTCAGAGTCAAACAAAGTGTGTTTCAATCATTACTGGTGTTTCTACGAACCACTACTGCTGGAAGCACAACGTAATTTCGTAGCAAGATGACACTGTTCGCTTCCGGAAGCATTGTGAGTTCTGGCTGTATCAGTCATTCTGTAACATTCTGTAACAAAGATTCGAAACAACAACGCAAAAATACGCAGTGCATATATACTCGTTCCAACTTGTTGCCGTGCGTGACTAACAATCTTCTGATTCGTCCGCTAAAATCCGACAAATGGTGGTTACGCTTGTCAAAGTGATACAGATGAAAATGCAACAAAACTTTCATCTCCACTAGCCGTAACGTAACGTGTTCTCGGGTTACATTATGGGTCATCCGTTATGAGAGGAAACGCGCCTCAACGATACGCCTGTCGAATAGTGTCCCATCTCCATTAGTCGTAACCTAACGTTTTCGCGATTACTTTACGGGTCATTTGTTACAAATGATTACGCATTTCAACATGTCTGAACACTCGTTCAGTCCATTTACTCTGAATTTTTTTGTATATAGTTTCCGGGCATCATAATATCATATTATGCAACGATCATGTAATGATGGTTATTAATACATGAGCATTAAAGGAGCCGATGACGAGTGTATTTATAATCATCACATGAGAGTTGTATATACTATTTTTTCTACACCCGATAAATAATTAAATACTTCAATTATTATATCTATATTCGTATCGAATACAATAACAGTAATTATCCTAAATTTTACAAAATTATAATTAATGATATTAACATGTTTATAGGAAAACTATAAACATTCTATTCATGTTTGTATCAAACATAATTTCTTGAAAATATTGAGATTATTCGATGTGCAGTTTGAAAAGTTTATTTCAGATCCTACTGATCTGGAAGTGGAAGGAATATTTACATTCATTTCATTATTGATAGTCTCCAAATTTTCAATGTAGCCTTCCACCACTGAATTTTATTTCCAGCCACCATGACGTTTCAATGCAGTACTATCACCACCGGCATCAACTAATACGGTTACAGATGTCCTTCGAAAATAATGCCCTGTATTAAAAATTCGGGTCAGGCAGATCTAAATATGTTGCTATTTGCTTTCCGAAATTACCAAATTGAATGATTCCAATGTTTCAAATTGTGCATTCTCCATTGAGATAATTAACGAAAAAAGATGGGGTGGGGCAAAATTTCGGCCGTTTCATATATTTTTTATTGATTTCGTAGTATTTGCCAGCAATTGTGAATAGTGTAGTACTTTTGTTTCTGTTTCTACCTTATTAATAATCAAAATTTCATTAATACCTTTGACATTTTCACCTTTTTGGTCGTGTAGTTCATGTCTACGATATGCTCTCATTATTCCAATAATAACTGCTACCTAAAACAAAAATAAAAATCAAAAAATGTAACAATAAGAAATAAAGGAAAAAAAAGGTAAAATCAAATAAAAAGCTGGATGACCTAGGCTAGTTTTGAACCCGCGTCTCATAATGTGGTATAGTTCAAATCTAGGGCCTTAGCCCGCTTCGCCACGAGTTACCTTACTGAGTTTTCTCGATATTAATGAAATACATCATGCATGAGTCGAATGACAAAATTTTCAAAGGTGCAATGTTAGATAGGTATTTACTTTTATTTTTTCTTCAAGAATGAAACACAAGCACTACAGGAAAATCCTTAAGACGCTCTCAGAGCGTTACCTGTGCCAAAGTAGTGATTCACATTGGATTTGAATCGCTAGAGATTAAATACAATTGGAAAAACGTTCTCGAAAAGTTTATTCCATATACACGCAGTTCTCCAGAGTAGAGAGCTCCTGGACAGTGAAGTTGGAGGTCTACTGAGTTGAACCTCAAAACGATGAGCAGCCACAGTCCGTCGCGAGTTTCTGATATGTACCGCTCTTGGTGAAATAAAATGTGCCAAGTCACTTGAACACTTCCCGTGAAAGTATCTATGGAAGAGAGACAAATCTTCAACCTTTCTTCGATGTTCCAGGCTATGCAGGTTGCACGTGACGTTCGCGTCTCCAATCAGGCGGGTAGCTCTTCTCTGGATGGAATCCAGCAACTTCAGCGTATGTTTGGGGGCAGATCTCCATTCATGAGAACAATACTCCAAAGAAGGCCTGATCTGAGCTTCATAAAGTATCAAAAGTTGCTGAGGTGTATACAGTTTTCTGGTTCGGAAAGGTGTTCCAAGCAGCCTTTGCAATTCCAGCGACATGATTGTGCCAAGACATATTGATGTTCATTTTAACCCCCAACAAACTTATTGAAACAGAAAGCGGAATTGTCTAACCTGACATTATTATATCCGGTTCGGAGACATTTATCTTCTTGGAGAAAACCGTTGCCTGGGTTTTTGTGGCATTGAATTGAACCTGGATACTTTTACCCCAATTCGAAATCACTCTAAGATCCTTGTCAAGATATGCAACCTCCTGCTGCCGGTGAAGATGTGCCTCCGTATGTCCTGGAATTCAACTGAATCATGTATTTCTATTGAGTATGATCATGAAAATACAGTATCATAATGGATCTCATTATGAAACGGGTGTAGAGAAATAGTTTTTATAAATGGCATTAATTCATGAAGGATACTCACATTACTACTGTGCTATTTTCTTGGCGTAACGGAAATGATATTCCTCATATAAATAACTGGAATGTATTGCATTTTCGGTAAGGAACCAGCTAGTGTATAGAATCACGAGCAAAATGCTCTCATCACTTCGAAACATTCCAGAACATTAAAACATATCACTCCAATTATCTCTCCTTCACAACTGTTGAACAAGCAGTCAATTACGTATGTTCAGTTTCGTAACGAAATAATTGAACTCTTCTGTGGATTTCATTACAGATATAAGACAATTGGTTCGCACACAATACGGCAAAGCGACTTGCTTCTACCACAAATGCATCTGTTCATTAGCGAGGGAAGTCTGACCATTCGTCCAAACGTCCATCGATGAAGTCCACAATGAGACGTCATATTTCACGAAGTATTGTTTGCCTTTTGTTCCACTGACAGAAGTTTTTTGTGTTCGATTGCGAAACTCGGCAGGCTATGTGTTTTTCAATTCTGTAAGTTCCATCGAATGGATTCGTCCAGAACTGTACTTCAGTGAACACGCTTCCTGTGCCTGAAATACGAGGGTCTTTCTGAAAATAATTATGCTTGAGTTCACCCCAAACAAAGAGACTCAATTTGTGAATCCCGAGACGGCCCCTCAAAGTCAGAAAAGCATATTTTCAAAGTGAGAAGATGGATTTTTTCAAATATACTGGGTTAATGTGCATTATCAAAGTTGTTTTTCATATCGGAGACTTTCAGCGTCAAATTGACTTTTATTTATGGGCAAGTGAACAAGCAGAGGAAGTGAATGTTTCTTTTTACATTTCATAATAATGGCCTCGTAAAACGGCAGGAATAAGCACGTCTATCATACCATTGATCATCAAAACCGATGAAGCATCGATATTTTCTGAAATTTATTCTGAATAGAACAAAATTACTGTGGCTGTGCCTAATGATAGAATCAATTATAACTAGTTCGAATTTGTCGAGAGTTGACTGTTTTATGGTTGTGAATTTCTCGCAACTAACGGTAATTTGAAACTGTGAAAACCTTCAGTAAATTAATGCACCAGCTGAACTTCAAATTTCCACTAACATAACAAGTTCGCCTCTAGTAAATGAGCATGCTTGAAGATTGTCTTTAAATCAAAATATCTAAAGGAACAAGTCATTCAGGCCAGTCTGCCTTCACTTACACAGTAGGTTCATGGACTGAGACGTATCAGAAAACAACTACTCCCCTGGGTAATACCACGAAGAGTGCAGGATTCTTCACAGAAGTAATTCCTGCATATGCTTTTGGCGATACAACGGGCTCGCTTGCAGACCTGTTTCGGGCTATTTGGCCTCTCATCAGTGCAATGCAGTGTCTTACCTATAATTAAGAATCAAATCCTTTCAGAGTACCATACTTTGAACAAAGCTGAATCAAACGACAAGCAACATATCTGCCATCACCCCTCTGCCTGTAAAGGTGGTACTTACTAACCGCATATCCACATGGCCCAAATGCTCATGTGAGGAAATACATTTCACCTACACTAAGGGAGCCTACTTGAAGACTGGCTTCAAATCAGTAGGTTTATGGACTGACACCTAACACCTGGTTAATACCACGAAGGGCATTGGATTATATTCAAATCATTGTTATTCAATTCTGTTATCATTCATTACAAAAATAGTCAACATTCCAATTCATCACATCAGTAAATTACTGTTCGATTAATTTTTCATTCCATCAAAAAAAATTCTCTCTCTCGAAGCCAAGATATAAAAAACTTTCAGACTTCCTGGTTATTTAGTATGGCAGGAAATACGCATTATTAACCCAATGGAAAAACTCTGGAAAGTCATTGATTCAATTACAGATACAAATTTTCTTCCATGGTTTTCCCAACTTTCTGCGAGAAACGCCACTTCCCAAGATTGATGATGAGTTGTTTACGTCTACGGAAATAACTTGAAGAAACCGAGACCTCAGACTTTTTCGCTTAATTTCATTGAAAATTACCAAGTGTCGAGATGCATGTAAATAAATTAGGTATTATATTTAATCGCCAAGTATTGGATCGACTTTCAGAATTCTAATAATGAATCAATTTGGCAGAGAAATTAATTACCAAGTATTGAGTGTCGACCATTATAAAGCAGTCCAATTAAAATAGTTTTATGAAAATCGCTAATTGGTGCATGGCATGGTGCAGAACCAATTACGGAACAAATTGAAAAGAGTATAGCCATCGTATATATTCATGAATTGTTTTGCCGAGGTCATCGCATATTTTGCTTTGAATTATTGGAAATAAACTTCCGTTGTGTCTATACTGATCGGGTTATTGTATAATGTATAGTGGCATTTGAACAAAATCATCAAAATATCGTAACAAATATCACAAAATCAATGAATATCTTCAATGAGAAGAATAATTGGCAGAGTTAACTATTGAAAAATTAAACTCAAGATCATTTCTACCAATGAGAAACGTGAATAAATTTGATTACCATTGATTATTTATATGTATGTCTGCGAACAAGTCATGACCCTTTTAAAACGGTTTCATTCATCTTGCCCTGTTTGTTTGTATCAAATTTAGGAATTGAAGTTTGACCCCCTTCCTGTTGAACAGATTGATCTGATATTTGGTCACATTTAGTTGTGATGACAATACAATTCAATAAATGCTGTAACATGGTAAATCCAAGATGACCGCTGCTACAAAATGGCGAATTACATATTGTACCTCAATATGAATATCAAATGACTAGTAAAATAGTAACACACTTTGAAAAAGATCGAAATTCAAGATGGCCGCTGCTACGAAATCGTGGATTACATATAATTCTACAACTACCTCAAAATGTTGCGGTCCAGTATTGACTTATCAAAAGGATTGGTAAACAGCGCTATCGGCTACATGGCAGAAATTGTTTGGCCCCAGTTTTGTCGAACTTAAATGTAGGAAACAGGTGTATCGTCAGTTCAGATCAACTTTGAAAAAAAAAACGAATTGTCATTGTTAGATGTATTGGTGAAGAAGAAACATCTGTATACCGAAAACCCAGTCACACGGGACATTGGTTTTGGAGGAAATTCAAAGAAGCCGCATAAATGATGTCCAATAATGTATTCAGCCAAGCTAGTGTAGAGATACGCAACATAGGGAAACCCATAATCAAGCGAAAAACTGGCCAACTCCCGCCAAACGGTCATCTGCCAGTGAACCGGTGAAGCGTAAAAATGGAAAGCGGGGATAAGTAAAAGTACTCTAATGACCCATAAATAGTCATCTCTCGGAGGAATTAGTCCAGTCATAACCCGAAGATGATTGTGGATACTAACAATCGAAACGTCGTGAAGTAACTTGGCTTGGAATCTCTTAACTTTTGTTTATTTTTTGTTCAATTGTTTTCTTTTTACTTGTATTTTATTTACTATTATTTCATTTCAGATTTTTTGCTTAATATAATTGTTATTTTCAGCTATCCATTTTCAATTCTTCTTTTTCTATTAGTTATTTCAGGAATTTCAAATCATTTTATATAATATCAGACAATGTATGTCCGAAATAATGAAATTCAAAATAATTTTGATGATGTACTAAAAGATAAAAGATAATTCGGAATATTGTAGGTAGCAGTCATCATATCACTCTCCTCAGCAATCTACGATATAGATCAGATCAGATCAGATCAGATCAGCGTAATCTGAGTAAATATGTAAATATTACGCCCAACGATTTCATCATTATTTCATCTGTTCAATACTGTAGTTTGCTGAAAACAGTCGTGTGATGACCAAATTATTTTCTAGCTTTTGGTACATTATCTACATCATTATTTTTTTTTCTTCCAATAAAACCGTTAAACATTTTTTTCAGTTATTCTATTATCAAGTTGAAAATCCTGTAGAACATTGAAGCAAGCAAGTACGGTAAAATATATTTCATATGGAAGGGATATGTAGCATTTTCCCTCGTTGAAAATGATACCAGTCTAATTATCCCTGTCTCAGAAGTTCAATAACTGATTCATTTATCGTAAAACAAAAATGAATAGTACCGATTCAATGCAAATGAACCTCTTCTGAATGTATCTGAAACGAAGGACATATTTTCCAATCCTTATAAAACATACATATTGAAAACATGCTGGTATGTCCTTGAGCTCTCTGAGCGATTCATTTTTATCTTTATCGCACGACTTCTGAGGGTTGTCGTTCGTAGAGGTGCGATAGCTGGTTAATGGAAAAACAGATCTCAACAGATCCAAAACGTGAATTTTGAGTCAAACCCGAAATAGACTGAAACTGGTGTAAATCTGAAAGTTCTGATGTATATGCTGCTAAACACAAAGAGTGTTCAATATTCTTAGTTCGTTGTACACAATTGAGGCTTCTAGTACTCGGTTTCAACTGATTTCACAGAAATGATATTGCGTCGCTCATAATTCATACAAATTAGCCGACATTCAAAATATAGTCAAATCTCATGGAATATTCAATTGTTTCAGTGAACTAGAGCCATTTCAATATTGAAGCTCACCTGTTTCCAACAGATGCAACCTCAATAGTATTGCATCGCAGCTCATAACACGTGAAAATTTGCCAACGTACGGGATACAGTCAAATCGCGTCATAACCGCTGCATTGGGCCATTAAACTTTCGCAAACATAGTATCAATTTCATTACACGCCTGCAGCAACGACCAAATAAAAAGTCGGAATGACATGTGCGACATCAAATAGTTGAAATCGTATTTCGGCCATCACGGCGCATTTCAAGTGACCATTTCCTGAACTGAATAAAACCACTCCCGGGGAAATAATGGCGAATCTGGCCGGTGGCGATTTGCCTTATCGCACATGAATCCTTTTACGGGAAGTTTGGCTTGAAATATAAGGTATTCCGTTGAGAATCGTTTCTATGCATGTATTGATCGATGTACTTTTGCCAACGTCACACACGTCTATTGATATTAGTTTTGTTCTTGTTTTAACATCCGAAACTGTTTAGAAACAGCTCAAGATATGATGCGTACAAGCAAAAAATCACAAACAGTCCGAAATAGTCTCGGACACTTGTTTAAACCAGAACGCTTTTGAAGAGACCACTTTGTCACCTATCAGTTCAAATGTTATCTAACCTCAATCATGAATTATTCAAATCAAATAAATAAAAAAACATCCTAGCAAATAGCCCAAACAAATTTCCACATGAATGCGCATGAGCAACGGGAACAGTTCTCAACAGTTTAGCCTCGAGAGCAAGAACGATTCGGGACGGTTCAAAACAGTTTAGGATCATTTTGCAGTCGAAACCAGAACAGAGGATTCATCAGTCCGAAATTATCCTCAATGAACCAGAACGCTCTATGTCAACTGCGCATGATCCTGACGTCCTAGAACCTGAATTTTGTAGAACCAGAACAAACCTATTGTCGCCATAAAAGTCGACGAAGGCCGGTTTTACCTGGTCCTAATTGGCGAAGGTTCTACCGGCGAGAGAGTTATGGAAGTGCTGTGGGTGAGACAGAACTTTAACACTTAACTCTTTTGATTTTCGAACAGTGATTTGTGAAACGCGCAGACAGTCGTTGTCGTGGAGCAGGATAGGACCTCTTCTATTGACTAGTACCGGCTGCTGTTGACGCAATTTTTTCACATTTCGTAGATTTTCTCACAACAGACACCATACAGTGGTGTCTGTTGGTGGGTTTTCGCCTTTGGATAGTGCCTGGGTGGCTCACTGCTTTGCACGTCTCTTGTTGTAGAGGATCCACTTTCCATCCCACGTGACGATCCGATCTGAAAAAGGATCGTTTTAGTTACGCAAAGGCATAGAAGGACATACTTCAAAACGTGACAATCTCTGTCGATCATAAAAACGTAGGGCACCCACTTATTGAGTATTTGAACCTTTCCAGTACTTTTAAACCATCAAGCTAACGCCCAGTTCATTCATATAGTAATGAGATGAAATATTCCTGAACCCACAAATCAAATCAAAATTTTCTTATGAACAACGCAAAATGGAGTCAGCAGATTGATCATTGCCCAATTGTCTCAGAAGATGCAGAGGAAAATAAACAAGTTCTGGAATTATCTTTCTTTCACAAATTCGAAAAAGCCATCATGAGCATTTCTGATTCAATTTCAAGAAATTTGACTCCAAATTCCTCATTCCGTTGGTCCAATAATGGGAAGAATCATTACATCCGTTTACTGGAATGAAAATAGCGGTAGCGAACGTGTCACCAACAGCTACAACACAATTGAATCAGTGAGACATTCCTCAGTCAAAACCCTTGGGCTCAATGGGTTGAAAAATATTGGCAACACCTGTTTCATGAACAGTGCAATCCAATGTTTATCAAATACGAGATGGTTACTGGAATATTTAGAAAAGGA
>NW_019293288.1:0-12175 GCF_000500325.1 Leptinotarsa decemlineata
TTTCAATTTGCATTTTTGAGGTCTATCAAACAGTATATATCATTTCTTGGTTTCATATTGATCCATTTCTTGGCTTCCCGCATGTTTCTAGGAATGATATGAAATCGAGTAAAGCTTCTGGAATATAATTCTATGAAAATCATAAGATAAACCATTCTGATCATTCCCACATTGATTTCAATTTAAGAGCCACTGATAGACAGCTGTTTCAACCTATTGGCCATCATCAATACCGGGTAGGCGGTCCTCTCTTGACGATCAAATTTGAATAACCAAGAAAATTACTTGATGAATATAAGTGCGTGAACGCAAGCGAGACATAAGTGGAACCACCTATTGGTGTGACACCCAAGTTAACTTGCCAAGTTTTTATGTCAGTGTTGGTGGTTTTACCAATATTACAGCTGCTTGACTGCGTTAACCTTTCTCGATTTCATATAATTTCTAGAAACATGTGGATTTGTTTTCCGATGACATTCCAGGATAGATTTCCAAATTTCCAAATGTTTCAATCAATCCATACATAATGTAAAGCTTATATGTTCATGTTGTTTTTTACCAAGAGTCTTTGTCGTTTGGAATATGTTATGATAAATATCGCGGCAAGTGAAAGGGATCACTAACCTCACTTTCGTAAGTGTTACACGTTTCTCAATTTGTCAATTGAGCCAATGAAGACTCGAAAGCTACAACAGAAAAAAGAGTTCACTTATTTTACCATCCACTCATTGACTGCATACCCGAAAATTACAAAAGAATTNGTAATCCTGTATCACATCGCGTCGTGCGTTCATAAGGTTTGTTTTTGACTATTTTACGTACAGTTGAGAATGGAATTTCGGTCAGATCTCGAAACAAACTATTATAATAGTAAAGTACTATTCTGATCACTCCCATATTGATTTCAGTCTAAGAGCCACCGATAGACAGCTGTTTCAGCCCATTAGACATCGTCAGTATCGGGCAGATGAACCTTGATTGAAGACAAAATGTGAATAACCAAGAAAAGTACTTGGTAAAAATAACTGCATAAACGCAAGCGAGACATAAGTGGAATCACCTATTGGTGTGGTATCCAAGTCAATATGGGAGTGATCAGAATAGTACTTATCTATTTATCTTATGATTTCCATGGAATTATTTTCCAGCAGCTTGACTGCATTACCCATTGTTGATTTCATAGCATTTCCAGAAACATGTGGATTCGTTTTCCGATGGCATTCCAGAATAGCTTCCCAAATTTCTGCTACCGCAGTTGTCGGTTGATTAGTCAAACTACCAACACTGACATAAAAACTTGGCAAGTTGACAACTCGGCCATAAACCCTAACAACCGTGTATTTTTGAAAAGCAATCTGCCCATGAAATGCAATCAAGTGAAAAACATAAGTTTGGTCTGTCACAAATTTATTGGACACCCTTTATATTAGTAATAGTTATCGAAACATAGCTTTTAATAATATCAACATTTGTTGTGGCGCTTCCGTTGATTTTCATAATATAGGTATTAATTTTACGTTTAGTGTAGCATCTGTGTGTATTTAGTAAGAGGTCATTTACTAAAGTCTAGTTAATCTTAAATTTTCAGGTAAAACTTTCCGATTCAATTCATTCAACAAGAACTTTCAACTTATAGAGTCACCTTTGGCGTGATTCTAAAATTCATTGAATTGGCATTATATTTTATGGAGTTGGGGATTATTTTGCCTAAGTAAGGAGCACAAAAGAATAAACAGGTTATCAGACGTTGCATTTGAAAGATCATTTGTTCAGATTATTTACCGGGAAATCCCACATAATTGCTGAGTAGACATAAAATTTATGACGTGTATATTACGTTGTAATAGTTGCCTGAAGGAGATGCTTCTGAGACAAATTACAACAATGGTTTGATAATGAATAATTTCAGAACACTTACGAAATTGAAATCACCACATCATTAAAGTGAGCGATTGGAAAATTTATTGTACTATTCCTTGAGAAATATCATACATGAATAATATGTTTATTTTCAACAGGTTTACAAAGACTGGGATGAATTGGTTCCTCTCTTTCTATTGGCATACAGGAGCTCTCAACATATCGCGATAGGTTACACACCATCCATGTTGTTAACTGGTAGGGAAGTGAAGCTTCCGATAGATGTATTGTGTGACAGTCCTTTCGATGAATCTCAAGAGGTACATCTTTCAGAGTATTTGAATGACCTGAAGGAGAGACTGGAAATTGTACACGAATTTTCCAGAACTAAATTACAGCTTTCCAGCGACAGGATGAAGATAATATTAAAAAAAAGTCGCTGCCAGTGAGCTTCAAGGAGGGCGATGCAGTGTGGCTCTACCAACCCCAACGTCGGAACGATTTGTATCCGAAGTTGCAGAGACCATGGCAAGGACCTTACTTGGTGACCAAAAAGATAAACAATCTGATGTACAGAATCCAATTGTCACTCAGAAGCAAGCCTAAAATTGTTTACATAGAGAGACTAAGTACTTACATGGATCGTGATGTCCGCTCTTGAAATGTTGTTCGGAGCGAACAACCTTAGGGAAGGGAGTAGTGTTATAAATCTTGCCCTGAAAAAAATAACGCCGGCCGCCACTGGTAGCCATAAACCAATTGTGACGTGGCGAAGAGCGCGCTCAGTTTAACTGACATTTCGCGGATATTTTACCGAGTTCGATGGAATTCCGGTGAATTTTCTACCATCTTCTATCACGATATATAAACGCTAGCCACGAGCATATCGTGACAGTCAAGTGGAAGTTACAGTGCGGTACGCGAAGCGATCTAGTAAGGCCATAGACATTCGATTAATAGTTGAAGTTTTAGTTGAAGTGAAATAAAGTTGAGTTTGATTATTTATTGTTCAGTGTAGTCAATTATTGGTCAACATACGGGGAAAAACGTAACAATATTTTCTGTTAGGACTGAAGGTTATATTATTGTTGAGTATTCTATTCGCGAAACCAATCGAATTTATCAGAATCATTGAAAACTTCTAGTTTGCATAAAATATTTAGATTTTTGAAAGATATTAACATCCCAATCTCTTTTATATCATCAGTTGACTATATTTTTTTATTGACAATCAGTTCTTATGTTTGGAACGGATTCGATATTTGATTGGAGATGTTTTGAGGCATATGAGTACATAAATTGTCTTTTCTAACCGAGTAAACTTAAGGATTATCATAAAAGATCTTTGTAAAGCATTTTGTTTTTTTTCTACACTAAATGAGACCTAATATATTAAATCAAATTACTCACATTATGGAAGATTTAAAAATAATTGTATAACTACAAAAACATTGCAGATGAAGGGAATACCAGTTAAAAAAAAACAACTTTTTATGTCACTTATCACAAGGATAGTATTTGAATCACATTCTTTCGTATCACTCAGAATATATGTTCCCTTGTAAAGTATGGGTGTTCAACAGAGAGTGATTAATTTTTGGGAAAGAAAATATTTGGAGTAGTAGAAAGCCAAAAACTTTCCCATATTCATAGTCTTTGAATTATTTTCAGGGCATTGAGCGAAAACACATACCACCATATGACAGTAATCTTTTCAAACTAGCGAAAAACAAAATATCAGAAAAATACAAGAGCTTAAAAGATTATAAAGCCATGATAGCTTCTGATGAGAAAATGGTGATGAAGATGTACTGTATATTTACGAGGAAACATCTGCTGCAATATGTTCTTCAAGATCCTGCGGAATGGAAAAGGTAAGTTTTTTATACAAAACCTATCTAGGTTAGGTTAGATCCAAGGTGAGTGGGTCTATTCGAGCCTCCACCGCAAGCTGCAAGAGTTTATTGTGGCTCACACCTATTCTCACTGGGCCAAACAAACTGATTCGGTCCCCAGCGGGGCAGGCACAAAGTATATGCTCTGTTAATGAGGTAGTCAGATAGTCATGTTGCAAGATTCCCACTTTGATACCCACGACAAACTTTCCATATGAGGGTTTTTGCACGTCAGCTACACCTGACGATGTCTTAGATGCAGCCGTACAGGGCTTTTTTGCCTCTGGTTTTGGTGAAATCTCACTTGAGCGCAAACGTTTGCTAACCTGCTCATGGGGGGTTAGTTTCCCCACCTAAGACAGATACTTCGTACGCCGCAGCACTCGCTCCTGAACTAAATTTATAGGGAGGTCAGTTGGAGTCGTTAACTCGACATCCATCTCCTCTGTAGACTCATTCATGAACTGAATTTACAGTGAGGTCCATTGGAGTCGTAAACTCGACATCCATCCATTCTGTAGACTCGCTTCTGAACTAAATTTACAGAGAGATCCGTTGGAGTCGTAAACTCGACATCCATCTTCTCTGTAGACTCGCTCCTGAAATGAATTCACAGGGAGGTCAGTTGGAGTCGTGAACTCGACAACCATCTCCTCTGTAGACTCGCTCCTGAATTAAATTTATAGGGAGGTCAGTTGGAGTCGTAAATTCGACAACCATCACCTCTGTAGACTCGCTCCTGAACTAAATTTTCAGGGAGGTCAGTTGGAGTCGTAAATTCGACAACCATCACCTCTGTAGACTCGCTCCTGAACTAAATTTTCAGGGAGGTCAGTTGGAGTCGAAAACCCGACAACCATCACCTCTGTAGACTCGCTCCTGAACTAAATTTAGAGGGAGGTCAGTTGGAGTCGAAAACTCGACATCCATCTCATCTAGACTCAGCGTCAGAAAAAAAATTTAAGTTTACCCTGTCCATAAAAGTCCCACGAGCAGCTAGGAAAAGAAGGTCAATCACGACAGAGCCCCGCATTACCGTGACAAGGCGATGCTACGACGAGAGGGCGCCCGATATCTCGAAGGTTACGTAGAGACAGCTGATAGGCTCAGTGTCATTCATTCTCTCGACACGGATACATACAGCTTAGGATTAAGCCATCGTTGGGATGCCATTCAGTTAGGGAATAACAGAACCACATGTGACTCTGGTATTCCCGTATCCAGCGGGGTTACGTGGAAGCAGGCATCTGATGGCCCGTTTGTATCATACGATGGTGAAGGGTGAGTTATATCGAATACAATTACACTTTTCTCAACAACTATTTTCACAAAATATTTTCCATTCTTTTCTCTTACGAGTACTACTTAAAACTTTGAATTCAATTGATAGAAATACACAGTTATTAGTTGTGTGAAGAAAAATTTTCTTGAGGGAAATATTAATAAAGAATGATATTTATGTAATTCAATATCCTATCCAACAGGGGGAAAAGATAATGTATATTATTAATAGTTGATGTTAGTGTAAAAGTTGTGAACTCCATTAGAGTCAGATTTTAGACGTATTTTTGCTTTAAAATTCATGAAAGTTTTCATCAATGTCGAGTAAAAAGGCATAGATTTCACTGAGGTGATCAGTATGTGATCTTCTGTGCGGAGGCAATTTTTTTATTGTAATATAAATGACTTTTCCAGGAACAATCTTTTAGATCCATTTCTTTCAGTTGTTGAAATATTTGTTGAATTATGGTCCATTTCATGACCTTCACATCTCTCATGATATGATTTACTATCATGTTTCGATCAAAATTAGTCTATTCAATTCCATGTATAGAATGTAGAAGTGAATATTTTGGACAAACATCAAGATTACTCAAAGATAGAATCAGTTCACTTATATTTATGACATTTATGAACAATCTCAATATCAACATTCAGTTCACACTCGAAATAGAGATAGAGAAACAAATAAATTTCTTATACCTGGCCATTACACACAATCAGAATAAATTCGAGTTCAATGTTTTCAGAAAACCTAGCTATACAGACATCAGCATCCCAAGCAGTCATAAATTAGCAGCCTACAATTTAATGTTGCAAAGAGCATTCTCAGTGCCTTTGTCTGCAGACAATCTAGCTAGAGAAATTGATACAATTACACAGATAGGTCATAATAATGGTTTCAACGCAGATACTATCCAGAAGTTAGTCTGTAGGACTAGTCTGTAGGAAGTAGGAAATTCACAAGCATAAACATTGCGGGTGCAACCTGTTAAATGATGAACTCGATTTAATTTACTCTCCGGTTTTTAAATTGGAACATCCGCATTGTGAACTATAAATTCAGGTACTCATTCAAGTACCTGAATGGTATATATTGGCGAATGTAATGAATCATTGTTAGTTTGTTGTATAAGTGAATGTGAACTGAAGGTGGATGTGTCACGTTTGAGTTATCCAACTGGTTATTATTATCAACTTGAAATAAATAAGATCTTGTTCAAAACAGTATTTGAATAGGTATTATAGATGAATAATTGAAATGAAATGTTTAATTGAAAAAAAATGAAGGATCGTAAGTCTGAAAAATACGATTTTTCATTTGTGTCACCAAATTGATTTTTGTTGACTGCTTGTAGTACGATCAATGGCGAGACTCCATCTTAGGTTAGGTTAGGTCTAAACCCGAAAGGTTTTATTGTGGCTCACACCTATTCACACTCGACTAAATAAACCCAGCTTCTTAACGAAACTAATTAGTTTGTATAGTGAGTGGTATTTCAGGTCAGATGGTAAGAGTACGGCTCTGCAGAACTCTAAAAACCCCGCCTCCAGCGGGGCAGGCACAATGTATATGCTCTGCTGTTTCATCCTTTTCCAAACAGCGACACACACTGTCTTCTGACAGTCCAAGTCTCTGAATATGATGATTCAAATGACAGTGACCTGTAAGAAGGCCTGTTAGACATCGTAGGTTATTCGTATTGTAGTCCAACAACTGTATCAAGCTTCGAAGGGTGACTAAACGCCTTGGAGTGAGCCAATTCTGGAATATTCTGCCATGAATCCATAAATATTCTTTCCATCCAGGTGTTCGCTGTTTGTTTGGCAGAGCCTAACGCGAAAAAGCGATTTCCAACAGTAAATATGGAATAAAATAGTATGATGATGGAATATAGAAATGTATAAAAGTAAATGGTAAAACAAAGTATATATAAAATATACCTATGAGTAGAATTTCGAAAGAGGAATGAAAAATTGAGTATATAAACCATAAAACAGAGCCATACTCTAACTAAGATCTGGCATACACAAAATATAGCAATTTCAAGGTGGCAATACTTTTGAAGTTTTTGCCATTTTTGTAAATGAATCCAAGCATTCTATTTGCATCAGCAGTCATATTCCTTATATGTGTTATAAATGTTAATTTACTATCGTATGTTATACCAAGATCTTCTTTCTCATATACGCGGTTGATTGTAGTTTTGTTGACTGAATAATCGTACATTAAAGTTCGTTTTTTTTGTTGTAAATAATATTATTTTACATTTGAATACGTTCAGTTGTAGACAATTATTATTACACCAAAGTTTGATAACATCTAATTCATGGTGTACACGTTAGCAGTGATGTCGTTTATTTTATAATATAGTTTCAGGTCGTCTGCAAATAGTAGGCTAGGAATATTCAAAGAGGTTACCAAGTCATTAATAAAAATTAAAAGATTCCAAGATTAGAACTTTGTGCCGTGGTACCCCAGATGTAACTACGTACTAACATATTTGACAGATTCATATTCGACGAATTGTTTTTTGTTAACTAGATATGATTCAATTTGAGTAAGCAATTGGTTACAGAGTCCTAATGCTTATGACGATGCCTATGACAGGTTCTGGTCCGATGAAGCTGCTTGCAGCACCCTCTCTGCAAGGAAGCCAGCAGCCTCATTGCCTTCCAGGCCAGTATGGCCAGGAATCCAGATCAGAGACAATCTGTTTCCTATCGAGGAGAGCGTTTTTGACAATTTGCTACCAACCAATTTAAACGTTGCTCGGTTGGAGCCCAGAGCTTCCAATGCCTCTTGACTGTCCGAGAATATTTTTGTTGACTTTTGAGTGAGGTTGGATTTATCCAATCTCTCCGCACATGGAGGCGAGCCCCATCTTAGGCTGCTCGCCATATTGGATTTAGAATAGCGTTACTCAGCTAGTCATGCACTGCAGAAAGAACTGATCCCACATTGAAGTTTCGAAGTTTCTAGTAATATTATTTTTTAAACTTTCAAGATATATGCTTTAAATAATGGAAAAGTGACTCATATGGTTTGAAAGTACAATATTATTTTGCATCCACTGGTTTGGAGGTTACTTACTTTTCATCAGGCTTCATTTCTGAAAATTTTAATTCTTGTGTGAAGAAACTTGAATGACTTATTTTTTATATCTTCAGATTAGAATTCCAGACATTTCCAGTTGATTTCCCAACGATGATCATAAGAGCACCTATTCCTTGGCATACCCAGTACTCCCTGAGTACTCAGCTGATGGAGAAACACTATTATAATGGAAATATAATCGTCAGAAAAATAAGAGATTTGTGGTTTCAGAAGTAAGCACGAACTCGCTCGAAAATGTTTGAAAAACAAAGAATTTCACTATTTATTTCAGATATGACAGTATGTTTATATTACCAATATCAAAACTCTTAGAAACAGATGCTCCATTGGGCGTTTCGAACTTCCAAGAGACAGTTTCACGTATTTGTGATGATTCAAGGGAAATTCTTGAGAAAGAATGGCTTCCATCATGTGCAGATATTTTTTTGGAATATAAGCAACACTGGAAGCAATATATACCGAGACAACCAACTGATAGTGTGGAATTTGTTGAGAGGTTTTTTGATTGTGTGAATATGTTATTATCGATTCAGTTACGTTGGCTGGTTATGAAGAGCCTGGAACATTTCGTGAATCTCTTTCTTAAATTCAAGGTGAGTATTAGTTTATATATATATATATATATGCTGAACTGGTTTCCGGGTTTTTCATTCGTGTGATGTGCTAATATCTTCAATCTAGCGACGTTTTCACAATGTCTCATTTGTCATCCTCTGGCTATTACTGTTACGTGTTCGTAAGGCGACCGACCATACTCGATCTGCTCTCTACTATACTGGTAAAATGATGTTTACGACTTCGGAAGTAGACTGTCCTTACACGCTCTACTACCTAATATATAAATATAGTTGTTGATATTTACCTGACTTCTTCTTCTTGAATTTTGGAGCCATTTTCAAGAATTTGATGATGTTTTATCAATTTAGACATCCTTCACCAATTTTATGTAAATGTACTGTTGAATGAACAATGGTACAATACATTTACATAAAATTGGTAAAGTACGTCTAAATTGTGATCAAATTTTAGACATCTTTCACCAATTTTATGTAAATGTATTGTACCAATGTTCAATCAATACTATGTGCCTAATATTTTACAACCATCATAAAAACATCCTCAACAAAGTGATTAAAATATTTATTTATCTATCGTTTCATTGCATGCATGACTGCATGCAGTCAAGATGGTGCAAAATGATTCCATGAAAAGATAAATAGATCAGTACTATATTGCCTACTCCTCAGGTAGAGAGATGCTTTTAGTATGAACAGGTTGAGACCTCACTGTAGTCATAATGTCTTGAAAATGGCTCCAAAGTCGAAGCCGAAACGTCGCATAACTGAAAACACCAGACACGTTCAAGCCACGTCTGTTTCATATATGTTGATATATAAATGAACAAATCAGTCGCTACTTCAGGTCATCTTGTTTTCGGGCGAGTTGGATTAGAATCCCTGACTTTTTCATCATGATTTGTCTGTATATATATATGGATCTGTATGTTGAATATGGGGCGTGGCCGAGATTTCTCTTGCCGCCTGAGGTATCCTTCTTGGCGGAATAGTGTCCTGGTGAATAGTATTTATGTGGCATCGAGATTGTTATGATCTCACCCCGTGGCAGGGCCTTTGATGCGTTAAGTTTGTCTTGGCTGTGGGGGTCACTAATTTTTGTGGGTTTTACTGCCCTCGCATATGAGACTCCGTTTTTTATCGTGTTTGTTCCTGTCGGCTTTTTTGGTTGAGCTGGCAGGTCTCTGGGTTTGGTGTTTTCCTTTTTGTTTTTGGGATGTTCCGGGCATCCTTGATAATTAGCTGGGTGTTCCCCTTTGCAATTGAAGCATTTCGCCGGGGCTTGCTTCGGCTTTTTACGCTCGGCCGTCAGGTGGCGGCCGGCACATCTTAAACACGCAGGGACTGCTTTGCAGTTTTTTTGCGAGTGTCCAAACTTTTGGCAGCGGTAGCACTGCCCACTGCTGTTCGTGGTCTTCGTGGTTCGCTTTTCACTCTCATCACATTTAAGATTTCCTTGACTTCGTATATATGGCTCTGTTTTCTGGTAACGAGGACCAATACGAGCGGGAGCGGCTTTTTTCTTTTTCTTCTTCTTTTTTTTTCTTCAGTCTGGCTACCGATATAATATCGAAGCCCTTGGCTTTTAGATCGTCTTTGATTTCTTCGGTTTCGAGGAATTTAGGTACCCCTCGGAACACTACTCTCAGGGGTTTTACTTCCTGCATTGTTTAATAGTGATAGGTGGTGGTCTGATTGTTTTTGGACCGCTTGCCTGTACTGTTTTAGGCATCGCAGCCTCCTCCTCTTGTGTTTCGGTTTCCATATCTTCGGATGTATGGTTTTCTTCAAGTTTTTGAGGTTTTGGGACCTTGTTGGCTTGGATGTCTTTGTTTTCAGGGTTATTAGCCCTGAGTTTCTTAGGTTTTCCAGACGGCATTTCTTTTTTTTTTATTTTTGGTACCTCGATTTTTACCTGTGTTTTGGTCTTTTTGTTTGTTTTAGGTTGTTGTAGTTTTTTGGGAGATTCTGTCTCCTCTTCTTCTAGGCTTTCTTCCGAAGAGTAGCCTGACATAGCATGTGTTTGGTCATCTGTCATTTTTTTGTATCCGCAGGATCTTTTCTGCTCTAGTTCCTGTCTTCTCTTTCGCATCAGTATATGCGTCGAAACGAGTTCCTGGGGTGAAACTTCGTATAGGTCTAATAGTTTGGATATCATTGCTATTACCATATCTCTCTTTTCATTGCTCGCATTGAGTACAATGATGTATCAACCGTATCAATGATTGCGTCCATCTTAACATGTTGTCACTTCGTGGGCTCGAGAACAACTATGTCCTCAATCTCCTCCCTCCTCATAGTATGATGTCAGTCGCAACTTCAATAAAAATACATATATTTATACTCGTACACTATTTATATTTTAGATTTTCATGTTCGATTTTAACGAAATTTCATATTTGCAGGAAGGTAACGATTTTATAGGACAGTATCAGGATTTTTCTTTGATAAACCTTCCAATTTTGACATTGGTAGTGAAACCCCATTTGGGGAAAAAAGAATTGACATTCAATCCATCTCTGGAGGCAGTCCAAGAAGTGCTTCATCGATGCTTCAGGAAAATATTGGGAGTCACCTCCAACATAGCTCGAATAGAAATCATAATGTTCCCAGGTAAGTCTCCAGTTCAACAGATGATTTCTGTTATTGAACTTGGAATATTCAATTGTCAAGTATCTCGGAGTACAAATAATTGTCAACGAAAATGGAATCAAATAGAAACAATTAGAAAAATCGGTAAATTGGCGAATTCATCTTTGATAATACATTTTTCTCGTGAGAATTCATCTGATTGAAGGTGTAATAAATTCTCTCTAAAAAAAATTTCTGGTCGAGGCGGGAATCGAACACACGACCTTCCGATCGTGAGTCGGACGCACTACCACCGCGGCCAATTCCGCAACTTACATTCTATAGAAAGTTTCGACAAAGGAAATAAACAGTTGGGAAAGCTTGACTAAAACAAGGACATTGTTTAAATCAGGTTGACCAGACTGCAACCCAAATATTATCACAAAAAATAAATGAATCGGACACTACTTTTTTCTATTCAGTTTGTACTCCCAAACATTCGTTATGGAATTGAAGCAGATATCATACACAGGCTTGCTACACAATATAGTATATGGCGGACATCATATGATTTGGAATAAGACAATTTGGATAACATTACAAGATGGAGCACCCAATTCATTCACAAAATTACGACTCAAGTGGCGAATGAGTTGAGTCTATACTCATGTCATCGATGACAGTACGTAGTGACATTCAGTCGCTTATTTGATTAAATCCCAATAATATGACCCTTGATTGAATTGAAAAGAGTATATTTTCAGGAGGGATTATTTTTAGAAAAAGAAGGTTTTGACTTTCTACTTCACCATCTTTATACAAAAAAGTTGTGGGAATCTTGCAAAGAAAAGAAGAAAGCAATCAATTTCAAAATA
>NW_019293288.1:12438-69000 GCF_000500325.1 Leptinotarsa decemlineata
ACACATTTGTCTAATTTCCACTAGTTATTTTATTTTTACGACCGGTTCCGGTTTCATCCCATTATCATTTGTTTTCGTACTTGATAATGGGATAAAACCCGAAACCGTCGTAAAAATAAAATAACTAGTGGAAATTAGATAAAAGTATTTTCATTCATTTCATCAAAGTTATTGTCGAGAGACTGATGGATGGCTGTTTGAATATTCCATTTCATTTAACTTCGTATGAAGTTATTTTCCCACTGAAATTAAAATAATTCTTGGTCATCCAGTACGAAGATTTCAAATATTGAAAGAACTTCCACATGAAGTATTACAGGACCTATATTTTAATTGAAAATGTCAGCAAAGATATCACTACGTCAAAACCAGTGACCTAATATCTCAAAACGTCACAGCCGGTGGGAAGCCCCTCCCACAAGATGTGCAGTAAATGTGTAGAAATCTGTTATCAGTCTGTTAGATTATTCGAGCCGTAAACGGAAAATCGCAAAACAAAGTTTCTATTCCTTTTTTCCTAATACTTTCTTTGTCATATGAGTACACCGATCCAATTTTTACGCAGATACGATTTCTCCCACCGGCCATGACTCAGTCCGGTAGCTGTACATTGTTTGTGAACTAGCGTATTTGTTTCATAATTTAACCGCTTACTGTATTCTTTCACACCCCTCTATTTTTGATGTCTTCTAAATTTTGGTGAGTTCATCGTTTCCCAGATTCTGGCGAATTCACCTCCGATTTGGCGAATGAACAAATGTGTCTCCACCTTTTCATCCGATCACCCCTTTGTCTATCTAGTTACTATTTGACGTTATCGCACTGGCTTGGGACACGTTCTCTCTTGATGACTATCACATTTCCTGTGTAAGACACGCACGGAATTTGTACGGGCTTCGTCGAAAACTTGACGACTATTTTATTGACTGAGCAAGACCTCAATACTTCTTCACTCACAGTATAATATTTGATCTGCTTTTCATACTAGGCCTCCAGATATTTGCATCTGAATGCACTACCAAACTTCATTGATCATTTTATAAAATGATTCATTTGTATTCGCCGTTCCATTTTCATTCCTTATTGTTTTTACCTACTCATTAAACCACCAGTCAAAAACTGATTTTGAAAGATTTTGCCTTTCTATTTCTCTATCTTCCTACAAAAAATGTGGGAATTTTCTTTAGGCCAAAACCTGACTGTCCCAAAAAGCAATCTCTCCTTGAAACATATACTTTAGTAGGGCGTTCGACTGTGTCGATATTACAAAACTACTAGATAAACTGCATTCTTACGGATTGAGGGAGTTTCTCAAGACTGGGTAGTATCATTTTTGAGGAATTGTGTGCAATATATGAGCATAAAGTATAAAAATCATAATTGAGTAAAAAATGCATCATCTTCAAACTCAGAAGTCAATGTAGGTGTCCCACAAGGCTCTATTTCAGGCCCTATACTATTTCTTCTCTACAATAATAAAACCAGACAAAACAACTATCGTGAAATTTCAGACAGCCTAACATCAGGATTGAACTATCTAATCAAGAAATTGTAACCAGTGATACTGTGAAATTCCTGGGTGTTGAACTAGACAAAAATCTCGAGTTCAAAACACATTGCGAATCATCAATATCTAACTTTAATTCAATCTATTACGTGAACTATAATTTGAAGACTATTCTAACTCATGAACAGTTAATGAACTTCTACTATGCAGAGGTGGAATCTCATTTGAGATTCACGGAACTGATTCCTCTTAGAAATCAATATTTCATTTGGGAGTTCAAATATATAATAATCTTCCAGAGAAAATAAAAATGAATCAAAACACAAAATGTGTATGTATGTCATGGTATATGTGTATATACACTGTGTCCGTAAAGTATGGAACAAATTCATTTTTAGCTAAACAGGTCANGGGTGTTACATTTAAACCAATTGCCGCTAGACAATAAGTATTTTTGATAATATTGTTAATTTACCTAATAAAGAATGTTACGCGTTACTTCATTAGCACACACACAACTACTGTATTTTTGTCCACCCTGTACCAATTGGAATCAACATGTGATACATTTTTGGAATCAGCTCAGCTAGAGTAATCCGATTATTTCTTAAAATGACCTGTTTACCTAAAAATGAATTTGTTCCATACTTTACGGATACAGTATATGTGTGTTTGTATTTATGTATATATGTTTTGTACATTTGATTGATGTGATGATATCGAAATACTTTTATTTGACTACTATTTTGAATTGTATCCCTGTTATAAACATTCTCATTTCCTGGAATTGATAAAAATCATTATCATTATATATAAATACACCCATGGCATTGATTATTTGCCAAGCAAAAGTCCTTCTTTTTGAGTGAAGCATAATGTTTTAGGCTTTATACAATCTATATGTATTTTCTGGTAACTTTTTCAGTACTAGTTCTCCTGTAGCGACTAGACTTTTTTTTAGGTCAACAATATCTTCCACTTCATTTTCAACTCACAATACACAATACAATACAGTACAATACAATACACAAAACTAGTATTGTGACGCATGAAGATGCTCTATTATTCAGCGAAACTCGTTTTGCGGTTTTGTAAACAGTGTAAAAGTGGAAATCTCACTTCCAAATGTTTTTTTGAATATGACAAAATAATATAGAGAAACTTCAATGAGTTTATTTCTGAACTACATACTCATTTTCAGTACATATATATTCAGAATTGTTGAAATTGGAAAAACAAATTTTTTTTTTGCAGAATTTTCACGATTTGAACGATTTCTACAATGCGTCCACGAATATGAGCAACCCGTTGAGGCCATTTATAGAAACATAGTGAATGCAGTTACACCAAACTTCATTGGTCCTCAGAAGTATTTAGCAACGTATGAACAATATTTCTATTTGCTCAACGGAGATGCCGAGAAAGAATTAAATGAATTTTTTCATCTAGAACCTTTTCCTTTTTTGAAGGTGAGTCATGAATATTCTATTGATTCTAAGTTTCTAAGTGGCATACTTTCCGATTAACTTGACTTTTCAAAGGTATATAATAATAATAATAATGATCGTTTTTATTGTTACCAGCTGTATTTACATACAAATATTTAAATAAATTAGAGAGCTAGTTGCTGACATAACAAAAGGCGAAGTTCAACTTAGTTAGCACAAGTGCTACTAAGTTGTTCTTCCACTCAACCTCAACAAGATTCTACCTAAGCTGAAACAAAAAAAAAGTAATACATGAAATAAAAAAAAAAAGATGGGATTGTTCCAATATCCATTTGGATGCTGGAGAGGACGTCCATTACTAAGACTTATTCTGGTCTCATAATGATGAAAAGTGTATAGGGTTGGGCAGTTTATATTTGAAGTTGGCTTTCGAACAGAAGTAGTTTGAATCTTTTCCGTAAAACGGAAAGTTGAAAATGTTCGCTGCTTTAACTGAAAACTGAACAAATGAAATAATCAACTCCGTCTCATTTATTACCAGTTTCCGACATTTGTCTCATAAATATAACATATTTCGTTTACGGATGATATTTTTCTTTGTCAACTTTTTTTGATTATTTTCCCCTTCCATAATCTGAAAAAAATTAAAATTGTAATGGAGGAATTTATACAAGTGTAGAAAAAAGACACTTTTTGGTTCACTCTCATGAATTCTCTCGTAAATTCAAAATATTTTTTATAATACGTATTTTGTATTAGTTTGTTTTGATAGTTTAGCCCCTTGTTATTAATTGTAATATCTCAGTGAATACTGATTTAATTTGATCGAAATAAGCGACATGTGATTCAATGCCACTTTCTCAACGTAATACAAGCCACTGAAATCCGTTAGCATGAAAAGTGTGTGCTCGGGTTCCAATGAAGTCGATGAAGGCCGTTTGTGCCTGGTAGTTATTGGCGAAGGTTGTACCGGTGATAAAGTTATCTGACGTTATCGTGGAGCAGGATCGAAAGTCTTCTGCTGTTCAGTGTCGCCTGCTGTCGTCGATTTCTCTGCTCTGATGGTTTACCTGGTCGAAAAAAGGTTTACTGGATCACACCAGCCGCTGCGCTGACGAGCATATGGTAACCATGGTATTTTTTTGGAAAGTGCCTGGGTGGCTCATCGAAGTGCAATCACTGTCCTGGAGTTTTATAATCATGAAATTGTTACATACATTTCGGCTCTTTATCGCGACCTAAACTTTGCGAAATTTTAAAATAAGGATAATTAACTTGGAAGGGTATACTTATAGAAGAGATTAAATTTTGGGAAAGAAGCATTTTGCGTTTCTATTTCGTTGTCTTTATACAAAAAAATGTGTAAATCTTCCAAAGAAAGGAAGGAAGCAATCAATTTCAGAAATGACCTTCATACAAAGATGTGTAGATTATGCAAAGAAGTAACTTTCAGATTTATTTTCATGATCTACGAAACCTATCTTTCCCAAAGAATAATTCGATAATTATTGAAACAAATTGTGGGAGTTATACACTTGCGAATGCAATTTATTCGATGCAAAGTTTGAATCTAGTGAGCATAAGTCATTACCTCAATATCTCTTAACACAATAAAAGATAAAACTGGAACATCTGGCGTAGAATAAATTCAAAACGAGAACTTTTCCCAATCACCAGAACTGTAATACCCTTCTTGATGCGCGTTTCATCATACAAGTTGACGTCTTCAGGAAGTGAAAGTCAGCAGCTTGATTGGTGAAACGCGCATCTATGGGAGTTCTGCAGTTCTACTGAATGGGAATGTTTTGGATCTCTTTACATCTTGAAAATAATTATTATTGGAGGCAACTCTCAAAACTTGTTAGTTCCTTTGTGAGTACGGATGAACTGTATGAACATGAAGGGACCAAATATTAGTTCTGTAGAAAATTTATACCAATTTTTATTTATCTCAAATAAAATCATATAAGTTATTTCAAAAACTCTCCTTAACTTTTCTAAAAGTGGGGAAATCAAACTAGGAAAGTGAAGTATTCTTTATGAAATAAAGCACACGACAGACAAAGCTTTATAAAAATTACTCATTATTGGAATTTAAATTAGGGAAATTTCTCAGTAATGAAATGAAAGGAAAGTAATGCCTCGATATCCGTCATCGTTACTCATCATCGACTGAACTATAATTTATAATGAATGATAGGGGTGAATGGTACACAGAAATCGTCTAATTGAAACTACCAGGCAGATGATAATAAAGTCGTTCCTTACCCATATAATTTGTCTCTCGTTATCTGTGTAATAGTTTATGCACTGTTAGCGATATGTTTTTAACCACTTTTATTTGTAACTAACGTTACTGCAGTTTTCGTCCTATAAGGACATTTTCAAACTTCATACATCAAACTAACAATGGTTCATTACATCAGCCATTATATACCACCCCTATAGGTACTAATAGAGGTACTTGGCTTGATTGAGTATCTGAATTTACTGTTTACAATGCGGATGTGCCAATTTGAAAACCGATGAGCAAACTAAATCGATTTGATCATTTAATAGGGTGCACCCGCAATGTTTATGCTTGGGAATTTCCAGATTCTAAATAATTGAGTTAGTAACCCTTTTTTGCATGGTGCAAAATCAATTTCCGTATCGTTTAGATTCGGAAACTTCTGGTTGCATGCCAAGAAATGGTTTGAACACGTCGAATCATTTTTTTTTCCTAGTCTGAAGGACCTATCATGTTCAGCATACCGTTTTTGGAAATTTCGACCCATATAAACACTATTATACTCCGGACACTCAAGATTTCCCCAACTTGTCCACCTGATCTTTGGCATTGAAAAGAAAATCAGATAACCTGGCATGTGTAATGAATGCCACTTCCCCATTGTTAGCGTTACCCATTTCTTGATTTCTGGTTGTTTGACCTGAGGGTATAATTATCTGTAAGTGAATTTACGGCTTTGTTTTCTGACTAACTTCTGGATAGTATCTGCTTTGAAACCATTATTATGACATATCTGTGTAATTATTTTAATTTCCTTAGGTAGATTGTTAGCAGACCGGTGAGTAAACTAAATCGATTTGATCATTTAACAGGTTGCACCTGCAAAGTTTATGTTTGTGAATTTCGAAGGATTCTAAATAATTGAGTTAGTAACCCTTTCTTGCATGGTGCAAAATTTCCGTATCGTTTAGATTCGGAAACTTGTGGTTGCATGCCAAGGAATGGTTTGAAAACGTCGAATCATTTTTTTTTCCTAGTCTGAAGGACCTATCATGTTCAGCATACCGTTTTTGAAAATTTGGACCACATTGCCCCATATAAACACTATTATACTCCGGACACTTAAGATTTCCCCAACTTGTCCACCTGATCTTTGGCATTGAAATAAAAATCAGATAACCTGGCATGTGTAATGAATGCCACTTCCCCATTGTTAGCGTTACCCATTTTTTGATTTCTGGTTGTTTGACCTGAGGGTATAATAATCTGTAAGTGAATTTACGGCTTTATTTTCTGACTAACTTCTGGATAGTATCTGCTTTGAAACCATTATTATGACATATCTGTGTAATTATTTTAATTTCCTTAGGTAGATTGTTAGCAGACAAAGGTAGTGAGAATGCTCTGGGTAACATTGAATTGTAGGCTGGTAATTTATGACAGTCTGGTTGGAAAGAATCACTCGAAATGGTAATGTCTGTATAGCTAGGTTTTCTGAATACATTCAACTCAAATTTATTCTGATTGTGTGTAATGGTCAGGTCTAAGAAATTTATCTGTTTTTTCATCTCTGTTTCGAGTGTGAACTAAATGTTCCTATTGAGATTATTCATGAATGTCATAAATTGGTTCAGCTGTCGTGTATTACCTCTGAAACAGGCGAGAATATCGTCTACATATCTATTCCAAAAATGAATATGTTTTTTATCCAGGTCGGAATTTATTAAGTGGTCTCCAAGCTGTTCATAAATATGTCTGCTAAAAGTGGACTAAGGGGTGAGCCCATTAGTAAACCTGAATCCTGTTTATGAAATTTGTTGTTGAACTGTAGGTAGCTCTGATTTAGGCATACAACGAAAGTTGTTGAAACTTCAAACAAAGTGATATGGTCTACTTTGGCTTGATCTAATATATCTACAATGCGGGGCTTACCTTCGTTGTACGATATGTTGAAGAACATACTCTTTACATCGAATGAAACCGAAATTGAATTATGTGGCGTGGTTTGGTTACTTATGTTTTCCACTGAAGTCAGTGAATTTTTAATGCTGTGAAGTGGAAAGGAATTGTTGATATTTTTAAACAACTTGTTAAAACGTATTCCTAGTTCTCTTGCCGGACAATTTATATACGAATCTACCGGTCTTATGGGGTTATACTCTTTATGAACCCCTCCTGCCATAGGTCCTTAGGAATTTTGTATATGAACTAATCTGATTGAGAAACAGTGTTCTAGTATGCTTCCCAACAGGAATATTATTATTTTTATTATTTTCGTTTTTCAGGACTTTGCAAGGAAAATTAGAAAGTATGAAGAAATTAAAATAGAAATTATGGAGCTGAGACGTTCTGTACCACTGAATTTGTTCAACATAGATTGTTGCGAATTGAACGAGACTTTGTATACAATTGTTGATAATCTGCGAACTAAAATCGTGAATTATTTCATAATGGAGAATCGCAATCACAATAGGAGGTAAGTGGAATCGAAAAGTCGATTAATGTGTATTTGCAGTATATTAAAACATATAAAAATTTTTTTGAAGGATCAAAATAATTGAAATAATGTTTGGAATGTTGCATACACCCTGAATATAAAAAAATTATTGAAAAAAAATTAAAAACTCAAAATTTCAGCCGACGTGTCATTCAAGATTTTTTACGTAAGCTCAGTTAAACATGTTTTCATCAACTAGATTTGGGTGACTTGATGAAAAAATAGGTGTGGTATATTATTGTAGAGCAAGGTATATTTCAAGTGTCATTTTCTGTGCGGAAGAAAACAATTAAAACTATTGTTATGAAATATTTTTGAAAGAAAATGTGTCAAGTTTTGAGAACAGAACGTTTTTTTTGAAAAGTCATAGATTTTTTTACAAAAAATAAAATAAAAAAAACTAAAGAATTGCAAACAAGTTTTTTCAATTCGCCAATTTTTTTTAAACATTTTCAACATCATCATTACACAGATGATATTCATCTTTACTTCTCTTTTCAGTTTCCTGACATTGATTCAGCTCAAAATCTATTCAATCGTGATCTATAGACTATCTTTGAAATCCCTTCAGCTCATGAACTGAAATAATCAGTAGATAATGATTTTTGAACCGGAAAGATTTCGAGATATTGCTATCTCTTTAATTTCATATCAATGTTGACATTATGCCTTCTGAAACTGTACCAAAATGAATAATTTAGTTTTATTTTTCGACAGCATTCATGGCCCTACCTTATTTCAATATGATTTCCTCCGTCTTCAACGAATTCTAAACAGTTCTCTATTAAAAAAAATCTGTTTTTCCGTTAACCAGCTGTCGCACCCCTACGAACGACAACCCTCAGAAGTCGAAACTTGTGCGAGCTGAGGATTAACGAGGTCCAACCTTTTAACGTGTGATTCCTAACACGGTTTGGACGGTAGCAAGTGAAGATCGATCGTTCAGACTAGGTTGAACCACCGACCAACACGGCAGTCAATTCGAGTGAGTGAACAAAGCACCCACGCCGAACCGCTTGGCTACCGACCGACCTTGCCTTCATTTTTCTTTTTTCACTTGAAAATACGACCTCATATTACTGGTCATGAAAGAATTAGGTTGGCTGCAACTAGAGAAACTCAAAGCACTGCACCTACTCACAAACACCCACAAAGCCTTGAACACCGGGATGCCGCATTATTTCATGAAAAAATTGAAAGCTTTCTCCAATATTATCAACTTTAATACTAGAAACCGGTCGGTGCTCAGGGAATTCAGATCCTACACTATGAGAAACTTTGAAAAAAGATTCAAATTGCATTTATTTGAGTAGCTCACTTTTCTTATGTTGACAGTGATACATTTGTTCAGACAAAATAATTTGGTGACCAAATGATTATTATTTTATGAAACTGTATACATATATTGTATTTTTTGAAATTTTTAATCTTTTGAGGGAAGTATCAGCTTTGCTTGTTAATTTATGTGATTATAGACCTTTCATTGTTATTATTATTATTTTTTTTTACCTGGTCAGGCCCCACCCCCGAAGCTCCGATACATTCGGAGGCCGCGTCAGCATTATCAACCAACGACCACTCCCCACCCCGTGCGGTGATTGATCATTGTGTCCGAGAATTATGTGCCCTGAGCAAGCGCAGTGAGCCAAGAATGACAGCCTTCTGCATCTGTCCGGCTAAGATTTCTGCCTCAGTGCGACAAGCCGGTAAACTTTGAGATTCGAAAGTAGACAGGACATCATTCCACCACGGACTCCAATAATCAAATCAACCATCTTGACAGTGTGGTCTGGATAGAGTCTAAGGAGTTCGAAAAGAAAATCTCGTTTTCTCTCCTCTTTTCGGACGATATTTGTCTCGTCAGGAGCTGAAAACTCCACGACTAATATCGAGTTGCTCTGGTGATCAAGAAGGACTACATCAGACTTATTAGCTTGTATGAGCCTGAGGGTAGGGAACGAATAGCTCCAATGAATTTGGCACTTCTCGTTCCCCACAACAGATTCAATATTACCCATAACTAGGGTAACACCAGTATCTCGTCAATATCGTAGGAATGCCGTAGGTAGTAATAAAGAACTCTTAGGGCCGCGTTATGTAGATGGATATAGGCCGAAACCGCATATGCCGGTCACGCTAACAGTAAGTGCATTAGGGTCTCGGACGCCTTGCGATTGGCCCTGCACCTTGTGTCACGAACCTCTATACCCATCACGCGACTGCGGTAGACTAAGGTGATGAAGACACCATCTTGGCAAGCCATGATGAACCCCTCAGTTTCCGACTTCAGTCCACTCGACCTGAGGAAAGCAAAAGTTAGGCGCTTTGATAAGCCAAGGTCTCCAATGTTATTGAAGAAGACCCCATGCATTGGCTTATCCTTGTGTTTCCGCAGAAGTGAGGTTATCTCTGCGGCTTATATATGAGCTTTTTGCTGAACGGGTTCCAACTCGGTGACAGAGTTGCGGTCACCTAGTTCAGTGTTGAAAACTATACAGCTGCTCGAGCAGCTGCCCTGAAGAGAAATGCTCCAATTGCTGCTCTCTCATGGTCACGGAGAGAGAAGGGGATTCGAACTCCTGACTACTTTACAGGCTGTATCCAGTACCATTTTGTCATGTAGACATTCCAAACTCAAAAGTCCACGGCCTCTCTGTTGTCGGGGGAAGTACAACCGTGGAACTACTCCAACATCACTCCAAACGGCAAGCAGATAGGAACGGCAAACATATTTATTGCAGCAACTTTGTTCTTCCCCGACAGTTCCGATGACCAAATATGTCGAAGTTTGTGCTGATACTTGCCGCGGAGAGAGTTTTTTACTGCTGTTACCTCTTGTGAGTGGCGTTGTTGCACTCCGAGGTAAGTATACATCTCTCCGGCATCCAAATGGTGTAGGATGTTTCCATCTACGAACTGCACATCCTCTCCGTAGTTCCCGCATCGTCTTCTTTTGAGATGGACCATTGCACATTTGTCTATCCCGAATTTCATACCGATAGCATGCGTGTACTCTTCCATCACCCTCAAGGACTGATGGATGTCCTTCTCTCCAGAGGCATGAAGTTTAAGATCATCCATAATAATATTATTAGTATTATGTTTTTTAACCGAAGTATGTGCTGGTCAGTCCCTATTCCCGGAAGCCCCAATACATTCGAGAGGGCGAGCCAACATTACCAACCAACGGCCACTCCCCACACCGTGGGGTAAGTGATCATTGGGTCCGAGAATTATGTCCTCTGAGCAAGCGCAGTGAGCCAAGAATGACAGCATTCTGCATCTGTCCGGCTAAGATTTCTGCCTTAGTGCGACAGGCCGGTATGATTTGAAGATTTGAGAGTAGAGAGGGTATCATTCTACCAAGGACTCCAATAATCATAACTATTATTATTATTATTATTATTTTGGGATGGCGCGCCAGCATTATCAACCAATAACCACTCCCCCACACCGTGGGGTAAGTGATCATTGTGTCCGAGAAACATGTGCCCTGAGCAAGCGCAGTGAGCCAAGAATGACAGCCTTCTGCATCTGTTCGGCTAAGATGTCTGCCTTAGTGCGACAATCCGGTATGATTTTAAGATTCGAGAGTAGAGAAGACATCATTCCACCAAGGACTCCAATAATCAGAACAACCATCTTAACATTATTATTATTATTATAACATTCAAAAATTGGATCAAACTATACAATGAGCGATATAAAACTATACGTTTTCATATTGGCAGGATTTGTGATACATTTGATGATATGTCTCAAAAAGTAAGCGGAAGTCCAGATACAGTTGCAGACTTGGTGGAATTGCAAAACTATGTTATTGAATGTAGAGATGTTACGATGTATAATCTGAAAGAACAAATAAGGAAAACAGCTGAAAATGTGAATTTTTTGATGGAACATGCTCATCTCACTGGTGAGTAATTTAATCACAATATTTAATAAATCAAAATTTTTCATGTAATTTTTCTGAAATGTATATTTTTATCGACTTCATTTTGGGTATTTTCACCATCCACAATCTGGAAAAATATAAAAATTTTCATGGAGAACTGTACCTACAGATTTTGGAAGATTGAAGTATCCCAGAAGATCGATAAAACATCTGATTTTATCCACAAAAAATGTTCGTTCAATATATTCTCAATTGTAGTTGAAGATATTCAGTTGAACTGTAGAGTGTTTGTTTGGCCAAAAGACATGGAGTCGGTAATAGAATTGGCTATTCAGAGATTGAATATGAAACGTGATCAAGCTGAGGCCATATTAAAGAACCGTAGAACTGTATTCGATGGAAAGTTGAAGAAACATGAAAAACTGTTGCTTGCTTTCAGAAAAAAAGACCCTCCGATTTTGACAATGGAAGAGATGGAAGACAGTGTAGCTGGGATTGAAGAAATAGTTAAATTACTCGAGGTAAACAGTGAAATGATTCAATGACAGTATGCCCATAAGATTATTTCCAAGAACATTTTCAACAGTGATTTTATTTTATTTCAAATAAATTGTTTCAATTTTAGGATGATAAAACGGAAGCAGAACAAATAAACGAAGAGGAACAATTATTGGATATCGATCCATCACCATTCATGAATCTATACAAAATGCTGAGTATGGTAGAGCCATATGATAAACTATGGCATACTGTTTTGGAATTTCATGAGAATTATGAATTATGGTGTGTTTTACAATGCTTCAGAGTGACTTTTATTCATCATTGAAAAATAATGTGGAAAACTTTCAAGGAAAGGAAGAATGAAAGTAATTACAATAAAACTCCTCACAAAAATGTACAAGGTCTGTTCAAAAAATAAGCTGAATATACAAATTCGGCGGGCTACGTGTATTCGATCAGCATTTTTAATTTTTTTATACTGGTACACTTGTCTTGAACATATGTTTACAGTTTCAGCTGTATAACATGTTCAGTTTGTTGGTGACAGTCATAAAAGTTATAAGTGTTTTGCGTGTTCGGCGATTTTCTGCTATCGAAGAAACTGGATATTTTTTCAAGGACAGAACACAACCACCACAGGAAAATCTTTGAGGCGCTCTCAGAGCGGTGCATGTGCGAAAGTAGCGATTCACATTGGATTTGAGTCCATTTGGAAAAACGTTCTCAGGAAGTTTATTCTACATAAATGTAGTTCTTCAGATGAAACAATTCTTAAACAGTGAAGTTCGAGGTGTACTGAGTTGAACCTCAAAACGATGAGCAGCCACAGTCAGTCGCATATTTCTGATATGTACTGCTCTTGGTAATGAATCAAATGTGCCAAGTCCCTTGAACATCTTCCGTGAAAGTATCTATAGAAGAGAGACACATTTCCAACCTTTATTCGATGTTCCAGGCTATCAAGGTTGCACGTAATGTTATCGTCTTCAACCAGGCGGATGGCTCTTTTATGGATGGAATCCAGCAACTTCAGGGTATGTTTGGGGGCAAAGCTCCATGCATGAGAACAATACTCCAAAGAAGGTCTGATCTGAGCGTTATAAAGCAACAAAAGTTGCCGAGGTGTATAAAGTTTTCTGGTTCGGAACAGTGTTCCAAGCTTTTGAGAAGAAGTATTTGCAATTTCAGCGACATGATTGTGCAAACACAATGGTGTCCATTTTAACCCTAATTGAATTTATTGAAGTGCACTTCAGAAGATAAAGAAACGGCTACGGTTCGTATTAGTTGTTCCATCGCTTTGAAATTTTTACTGGTATCGGAGTAACCATCAAAAACGACAACAGTATTTTGACCAAAATTGTTTGATAAATCAATATATTTGTTGATGATAATATTGAATTTATTATTTTTTTGCAACACGATGCATAAGAAATCCACCATCAATTATGTATGTTGCATTATCACAAACTAATTGATAATTAATTGGCTCCGAAACCTCTATAATATAAGGTTATTTGTCACGAAACGCCCGAGTAGAAGTTAGAAGTTTTAAGAAAACTTAAATACGTGGATAAAAAGCAATAGAGTTGACGCCTTATATTTATACGGTATACAATACCCTATGTGAGTGCATTCTACTCGCTTTCTCAGCGCTCTAGTCCGAAAATGGTTGACTCTACAGAAAAATGCAGAAGGATTTTTTTGTATATACTCGTATAAGGAATAAATTGACTTTACAGAAAAATGCAAAAGGCATTTTTTGTAGATATTCGTATAAGGAATAATTTTGATAATGATCTTTATTGACCTCCGAGCCATAGGTCGCGAGATATTCGCGGAAAACTGATTTTCATGACCTTTTGACCCTTATAACTTTTTTAGCCGGCACGATTTCTATTGTAATTGTTTCATTTCTTTCTTAGAAGATCACCACATTATTTGTTTAATGACGGACCAGTCGAGAGCATAAACGTTTTTTTCCACGAACTATTCGTTAGAGTTTTTCATTATTTAGGGCTATAATGAAGAGTTGTGTGTCAAATTGATTACTAGTAATACTTTTAACAAATATTGCCCTACAAATTTATGAATTTGATTGGAAATAGATTAAAAAACTTGTTTTCTTAGGTACTTCGGTCCATTTTGTGACTTGGATGCTGATCAAATTACCGAATATGTTGAAACTGTTTGGAGAACTCTTTATAAACTGGCTAAAACATTCAGTGACAATCCTGGAGCGAAAAGGATCGCTGAGATGGTCAGAGCTAAAGTGGAGAAATTCAGACAATTTCTACCTGTGATACAAACTATCTGCAATAAAGGTTTACAGAGGCGGCATTGGGATAGGGTAACTATCTGTTTGAAACTCATTTTATATAAACTGGAATTTATCTGAGAATTTTTCAACGACCATTTAATACTAAATGTAACATATATGTGTAACAATTTTAGGTTATTAGAGTGAAATTAATTCATATCAATTAATTTTTTAATTCGTAGCAACACATTTTTTTAATATTTCCGACATTTTTAATGATTGCATTTCAACACTTTATCGAAACAAAATCATTAGTGTGAATTTACCCACAACTTTTCTTCCACAGTTTATGACGAGGGACAATCGAACAGGGTTTAGAATGAGATTTGCGAACAGTGTTGCCAGATAGCAAATATTAGGAATTTTACCTGTATTTCAATGTTATCATTTCAAAAATACGATATATTATTGAAACATTTCGAATAAATGAGTCAGCATTCTACATTAACTCATTATATCAGCCAACTGTCTCAATACAAGCAATAATACCAAAAAAATGTTAAATAGGAGTATAATATTATTCAGGAAAAATTCATTTGTACCGAAACAGCTGGCGTATGGGAACTGGAAAATTGGTTTCTCGAACATACTTTTTACAAGTCATAAAATTTTTACCGAGAAACCAATTTTCCAGTTTCCATACGCTACCTGTTTCGGTACAAATTAATTTTTCCTGAATAATATTATACTCTTATTTTACATTTTTTTCGGTATTAATGCTTGTATAGGGACAGTTGGCTGATTTAATGAGTTAATGTAGAATGCTGAGTCATTTATTCGACATGTTTCAATGATATATCGTGTTTTTAAAATGATAACATCGAAATTCAGGTAAAATTCTTAATATTTGCAATCTCGTCATAAACTGTGGATGGAAAGTTGTGGGTAACTTCACACTAATAATAACAAAATCACCTGGTATATCAGGAAACTTACAGTCGATTTTTAATTTTTTTCGTAAATGGACATAGAAAAACATAGTGTAACTTCAATTTCCAGATAAGTGAAATAGTTGGAGCTCAGTTAGTAGTAACCCCGGATTCAACACTGAATGATATGATAGAAGCTGGATTACCAAAATTTGCACAGCAACTAGAAGAAATAGGGGCTTCGGCTACTAAAGAGTATGCTCTAGAAAAAAATTTGGCCAAGATGAAAGAAGAATGGGTTGACGTTTGCTTTGAATGTGTACCATATAGGTATTATATTGTTGAGTACCTACTGAAAATATAATTGAATGGTTTCATGTAAACACATCAATACTTGTATTCACATCCACATTGTATTTGAAATATTTCAGTTTTGGTGCATATGATGCTCTTTAGATTTACCTGAAAAATTTTATTTCTAGCCCACGTGTAAGGATACAACAGATATGAAGAAGTTGATAAATTGTTATCAAAAGCCATTAAATCTAACGATGCTATTTACGAGTTGTTAAAAATGACAATAAGATGTGTTTAGACTGTTTCAATTCTCAATTCACATAAATCAAGTAGATAATTTTGAATGTCGTGCATTCTTTAGAAGAAGATATTGAATTGGTAGTAGATTGGTGGTAGATGGTAGTATATCATCATGAAAACTGAGAATTGAAATGTTTTATGGTTTTATATCACTTTGCATATATTTGTAACTAACGTTACTGCAGTTTCATCCTACAAGGACATTTTCAAACGAATACAATAAACTGAAATGATTAATAATGTATACCCTTACATTCCTTTACAACCACTGTCGGTAATACTAGACGGTCCTTAAAGATTTTAGTGCCTGAATTTTGTTTACGTGTAACAATGTGGGTACGCTAATCTGAAAACCAGTGAGTAAACCAGGCCAATTTGGTTATTTACTAAGTTACATCTGCAACGCTTATGTTTATGAATTTCCAAGGATATCAAATAATGAAGTTTCCAAACTGTGCTTGCATAGTGAAAAATGTCTGTATTGTTTAGATTCGGGAACTTGTGGTTGCATCCCAAGAAATGATTTGGAAACATCGATTCATTCTTACTTAGTCTGAAGGACTTTTCATGTTCATCATACGGTTTTAAGAAATTTCGGCCACATTGTCCTACATAAAAACTATTACACTCCGGACACTTGAGCTTATCAACTTCAGATTTCTCCACCTTGTCCACTTTATCTTTGGCATCGACAAGGAAATTAGATAACCTGGTAGGTATGTGGCCTGAATGCCACATTGTTTTTTCTGAGAAATTCCGTAATTGTTTCAGTTCTCTTACCAAAATATGTTAAAGTTACAAATTTCTTGGTAATGTCTCGCTCCTACAACCCCATGTGGGAAAGGCCAACTCCTACGTCAAGGACTCGGCAGACTTCGTTGGTGAAATTAGGGGCTTAACGCTGGAGCTGACGGATATTCTGGTCAGCTTCGATGAGGTGTCTTTGTTTACCAATGTCCCACTGGAAGACTCTCTGAGGGGGTTAGGCGATATACACTTTTGAATTGAAGCCGACCTTATGGCTACTTGCACGTACTATCGAACCAGCATCCTAGCCAAAAGAGAGGCGTTATCTCCACTCTAACGGAACGGGCTCGGAGAATATGTGAACCAGAACATCTGGAGAGGAAACTGAAATACTTGGAAGTGACCCTGAGATCGAATGGGTACAGTGCCTCCGAGACCAGAAGAGCCATGAGACCAAAGGGCAACACAGATCAGATGGTTGCACGCGCATATCTACCGTTTGTCCCTAGGGTCACGGATAGAATTGGAAAACTATTGGACAAACACGACATGGAAACAGTCTTGAAACCCACGAGGAAGATATAACAAAGCCTCAGGTCGGCTAAAGACAAAAGAGACCCATTATCAGCAGCAGGGGTCTATCGCATTCCGTGCACTTGTGGAAAGGTATATATCGGAACCACCCAACGATTCATGGGAACAAGACTAAAAGAGCATAAAAGGAACTGCAGACTAGGCCAAACAAACAAGTCAGCTGTGGCAGAACACGTACTGAGTGAAGGAGACCACAGAATTTCATTTGAAAACACAGAACTAATTGCCCCCAACCAGGGATACCATAGCCGACTGGTACGGGAGGCAATACAGATCCACAAACACACGGATAATTTTAACAGAAAAGAAGAATCGGTGAACCTCAATCAAATATGGAACCCCATTTTAAGGAATTCGAGAATAACGAACAGGAAAACAGGCAGCAAGATTGTTAATGTCCCAGGTTCAAGTGCAGGTACGAATACAAATACAAATGCAGGTACAAATACAACTGATTACCTGGCAAGGCATAAATACGCTTTACGAAGCCTAAAAGGCTTCATCGGACAGCAATCCATGATGCTTAAACCTCCGAAGAAGCTAGCTACTCGCGCCAGCGAAACGTCAGGAAGAAATTCCAAAAATCGACGGCTTTCAAACTCGAAAAGCAATGACACTAAAAACCTCAGCCGTGAAAGACTAAATCATTTTGTTAACTTCTGGATTTTGTCTGCGATGAAATTATTATTCTGTCCTATCTGTAACAAAGGTAACGAGAATGCTGTGTGTAACATTGAATTTCAGGCTGTTAATTTATGACTGTCGGGATAGAAACAATCACTTGGGATTGTAATGTCAGTAAAGTTCGGTTTTCTGAATACATTGAACTCAAATTCATTATGATTATGTGTGATGGTCAGTTCTGAAAAATTGAAATGTTTCTCTATCTCTGTTCCGAGTGTGAAAAATTAATGTTTCTCTATTTCAGTTAATTACCTGGCAAGGCATAAATACGCTTTACAAAGCCTAAAAGGCTTCATCGGACAGCAATCCATGATGGTTAAACCTCTGAAGAAGCTAGCCACTCGCGCCAGCGAAACGTCAGGAAGAAATTCCAAAAATCCACGGCTTTCAAACTCGAAAAGCAATGACACTGAAAACCTCAGCCGTGAAAGACTAAATCATTTTGTTAACTTCTGGATTTTGTCTGCGATGAAATCATTATTCTGTCCTATCTGTAACAAAGGTAACGAGAATGCTGTGTGTAACACTGAATTTCAGGCTGTTAATTTATGACTGTCGGGATAGAAACAATCACTTGGGATTGTAATGTCTGTATAGTTCGGTTTTCTGAATACATTGAACTCAAATTCATTATGATTATGTGTGATGGTCAGTTCTGAAAAATTAATATGTTTCTCTATTTCTGTTCCGAGTGTGAAAAATTAATGTTTCTCTATTTCAGTTGCGAGTGTGAACTATATGTTTCTATTAAGATCATTCACAGCAGCCTGAAAATGAATATGTTTTTACCCAGGTTGGAATTTACTATAGTGGTCTCCAAGCTGTTCATAAAAATGTCTGCTCAAAGTGGACTAAGGGGTGAATCCATTGGTAAACCTGAATCCCGCTTATGAAATGTGTTATTGAACTGTGAGTCATCCTGATTCAGGCATACATCGAAAGCTGTCGAAATGTCAAAAGAAGTGGCATGTTCTACTTTGGCTTGACGAAACTGCAGTAACGTTGATTACAAATACAAAGTGGTATTAAACCTAAGAAGTTTCAATTCTCGTTTTTCATATTTTCTTTGAAAATACATTTCTTGCATGTGAAAGCATCGCATATTTATTTATACTTTCGAGAGTACTACCATCATAAGGTACGCCGCTCTTGAGGAGACGACTCAGTCGTTTACTGGCTGCTGCACCACCAAACTTTTTTTTAGGTTCCGTTATTGGATCAGGAGTTGGAGAGTTGAGAAGCTCTCGCTCCTGATCTGAATTTACAGGAAGGTTAGTTGGAGTCGTAAGCTCGACATCCATCTCCTCTGTAGACTTAGCGTTGGAAAGAATTTTTAAATTTAGTCTGTCCATAAAAGTCCTACGAATAGCTAGAAAGAGAAGGTCGTGTTTCAGACTATTACTAATCATAGGAGAGCCCAAGCGGGGATTTCGGGATTTACTGAAGCGCGGCAGATTAATATACAGGGGGGTATCTTGTACCCTGTTAAGTACCTCTACCAAATATGAGCCCCATATATAAGGCCGCCCGTGAAGGATAAAGGATCAGATTAGTAAAAAAAAATGATCATCAGAAATTCTTGAGCGCGTCAGATTGAGGTAGGGTGAGTTAATTACATGCTAAAAAGTTTATATTCCAGTAATCTGACAATTGGAGAGTGACGTAAAGAAAGGGGAGGGCNACATGGAATAGCCGCTATAATATATGTAGGCTTTTTGTAATACTGTACATCTGACTTTCACTTCATAAATAAAATCCGTATGCACATAAATAATTGATCATATTGAAGGGATCTATTCTGCATTAAAATATCAACTTATCTCTTCAGGGAAACGGGAGTGTATATTTTGAGTGCAGTTGATGATATACAGGTAATGATGGACGATCATATTCTCAAAGCTCAAACGATGAGAGGATCTCCATACGTCAAAGCTTTCGAGGCTGAGATGCAAGCCTGGGAAGAGAAACTGATATCGATGCAGGATATTCTGGATCAATGGCTCATGGTATGTTTTAATAATATTATAATCTTCATGAATGTCAAAAAAACAAACATGTTCATGACAGGGATCAAATATCAATAGCAATTTATTAAATAGCAATGAATTATTTGAATTCTCTATTGAAAACACTTTCTCAACATCAGAACAAAAATTACGGTCTCTCGACGCACATTCCGTTAGCGTCTCAGGAGATCATTATGACTAAATTTTACTACTATGTTAGTGTTTTTATATGCAAGTGGTCTAGGTTACATTAGGTTCAAAGTGAGTGGGTCTATTCGACTCCAAACCGCAGCCCGCAAGGGTTAATTGTGGCTCACACCTACTCATACTCTACCAAATAAACCCAGCCTCAACGAAGCCGATTAGTTTGTATGGTGAGTGGTCTTTCAGGTCAGATGGTAACAGTATGGCTCTGCCGAATTCTAAAAGAATGATTCGGTCCCCAGCGGGGCAGGCATAAAATATGTGCTCTGCTGTTTGATCATTTTCCAAACAGAAGCGACACAAAATGTTTTCCGACAGTCTGAGTCTCTGCATATGATGATTCAAATGACAGTGACCTGTAAGAAGGCCAGTTAGACATCGTAGTTCATCCCTACTGTAGTCCAACAACTGTTTGGTATCAAGCTTCGAAAAGTGAATAAACGCCTTGAGCTGAGCCAGTCCTGGAAAATTTTGCCAGAAGTTCATAAATCTTCTTGCCATCTAGGTTTTCAATCTCTGTTTGGCAAAGTCTAAAGCGATGCCAATGACAGTTTTTGGTCCGATGAAGCTGCTTGCAGCACCCTACTCTGCAAGGGAGTGATCAGCCTCATTGCCTTCCAGGCCAGTATGGCCAGTATTCTGTTTAAAAATCTGTTTTTCCCTTAATCACCTGTCGCCCCCATACGAACGACAACTCTCAAACTTGTGCGAGCTAAGGACTAACGAGGTCTTACCTCTTAACGTGTGATTCCTAACACGGTTGCAGAATCATTCCAGCTTCAACCAGATAAATTCTCTCGAGAAAAATATCTGGTCGAGGCAGGAATCGAACCCACGGTCTTCCAATCGTGAGTCGGGCGCACTACCAACGCGGCCAATTCCAGACCATATACGATCTGATAAGTCTTCCTATTGAGGAGAGTCAATTCAAATTTGAAAAAATGCAATTGTGAGTATATAAGGCTGAAATAAATATTTTCCAACAACTTGAGATGAATATAGTGTCTGATTTTGGATAGAATACCAATATGGGGTGCTACTTTATCGTCCATGATAATTTTTCATCAAATATATAATCATAGCAATCGAATGGAATTGATATAACGTGTCAACAAATCAACCGTTCAATAATCTTCAAAAACATCAAATAGGTACGAACATTTTTGGAAATTTGAAGTTAATGTATTTTCTACATTTATATGTGTCCAGCACATATACATTACTGAATCATAATAACAATTGAAAACAATAAAATTGATTGGAGATCAGAATTTTGGTAAGATAAGGAAAGCAGTAACTTTTTCAATTCCGATTTTGATGTTGTTGTTTTTTGAACGATTTTTAATTTTGAAGTCTGAAATAGCTTTCCAAGTGATCATTTTCTGATTGAGTAGAAACGAAATATGAAATTCGACCCTTATTTTCCATTTATGTTCTTGTGAGTTAATCGGTTAAACTGGATTTTTTCAGTGCCAAGCTACATGGATGTACCTGGAACCAATTTTCAGCTCTGAAGATATAATGAGGCAAATGCCAACCGAAGCAAGGAATTTCAAAATTGTTGACAGGGTGTGGCGGACCATACAGAATAACACTATGAAAAATACTCATGTGTTAGTTGCTACTGATTATCGTAATATGCTTCAACACTTGAGAGAGAACAACCGACTCTTGGATGAAATACAAAAAGGACTAAATGATTATCTGGAGAAGAAAAGGTTATTTTTCCCCAGGTAAGCGATTTTCATATTGAGTGAAGTTTTTATGATCAGAAAATTTCCTGCATATGCAATTGGCAATACAAGTGAAAGGGTCGACCCTCAATTTTGGAACGGGCTTACTTGCAGACCGGTTTCGGAGCCACTCAATTATTTTTCTTATCTACTAAGTACAGCCATTTACTAAAATTATCTTTTACCTAACTTGTGAACTTTCTTTTTCAAATCGGGGTTCAAACCCCTGTTGGTTGAGTAGAATAGCTCTGAGCTAGACTTCGCCAACACTTTCATTTCATTTGTATATCATATGTCATTTAATACAATAAAGACGTTTATTATTATTATTATTGTTATTCAATGGTGCTGCAGGTTTTTTCGGTTTTTCCTGCAGCTGAAAAAGCAAAAGCGCCACTGGAATCAATGAAATCGCCCCGGGGCGCCAATTAAATTTTGTTTTGTTTGTTGTTTTGTTGTTGTTTCATAATTTGTATTACATTCTTTTTTTATATGTTTCTATAACAAATTTGATCATAATATCAGTCAATGAACGAAGCTATGAAGGTAATATTCAATTAGCTATGGGATAGGTACTCCATATTTAGAATTGAACAAAATTACTGAATAATCTGTATATAATGATTTTTTTTATTTGTAGATTCTTCTTTTTATCGAATGACGAACTTTTGGAAATTTTATCCGAAACTAAGGATCCACTTCGAGTTCAACCACATCTCAAGAAATGCTTTGAAGGTATTTATTTATTAGATTTCACGAAAGACGAAGAGGTTACTGGAATGATAAGCGCAGAGAAAGAAAAAGTACCATTCAGCGGAAAAATTATACCAGCAGAAGCAAAGGTTTTTTTTCATAAATAATTGAGTTACCAATTTAACTACTTTTAAATAGTGAAGTTTAGATCCATAACTGATTATTTTTTCAGGGAATGGTGGAAAAATGGCTCGTTCAAGTTGAATCGATAATGATTCAGTCTCTCATAGACATAACTAAAGAGGCGGTTAGAAATTATCCTATGGTGGATAGACCAACATGGATATTGAATTGGCCAGGTCAAATTGTCCAGTGTGTCGACTGTGTTCAATGGACATTGGAGGTAACGAATGCTATATTCAGTGGATCATTGGTGGAACAGGAAGAACTTTGCACTGAACAGATAGAGCAGAGTGTTAGAATGGTTCAAGGAAAACTGAAACCAAACAATCAAGTAACAGTTGAAGCACTGATTGTTATTGATGTGCACTGTGAGTAGATATTGACGTATCTGCAACGTGTTTTCAAATGAAAGCGAAACCCTTTAACATATTCGGTTTGACGTTTAATTCTTTTTTGTTTGATCAAACATAATCCCAGTTCCTTGAAGAATAATTATATTCAGAAGTTTTCTTTTAAACAAGCTCCGTTCATTTCTTTGTTCTATTAATATACAGTGTGTGAATGCCAAATGGAATAAATTCATTAATTTGGTTACGGTACATGTTTTAACAAAACACGTCCAATTTAAATTATAATTTAAGATACTTCAACGGAAAAATTCTACCCCTACCTTCAACCCCTGTCGAATAACGAGGAAGTATGGACTTGTGATGGATCGTTTGAAAGGTCTCTACATTCCTCATTCGAAAATATTATCGCTCTTAAGTCTATTGCAACAATCAAGATAAAATCAATTAAAATCATGTGATTACCGAAATTCGATGAAATACACTCAAAACTTATTTCATGTTGAGGTATTGATAATGAGAAAGTAAGCAAAAACCATAGCAATGTTATTTTTAGATGGTGTCCTTTAAAAAACTGTAGATAATATCCGTGGCAACGTTAGTTCAAAACACTTTGCCAATTTGTTTTGTATGTAACATCATTAGTTGTCAATATTTCAATTTAACTTTAAAGTACGTTGATTTCAAGTCTGACAAATGGTTAGATTAACGTAAATGCTAAAATAACAGTTTTATAAATAATTGGTTACGGAGATAAAACCCGAACTCAACAGGAAGTAGCTTCTCTATTTCATGAGAAATTTTCTAAATTACCGCTCATATCTCAAAGAACAATAAACAAAATAGAGAACCAGTTTCGCGAGTTTGGTCATGTGAAGTAGATAAAAATAAGCAGCTGACAATGCAATGAGTGATGAACTCAAACTGCCGCTAGTGGTCAACGGAAAATTCTCACTGGATGAGAGATGAAAACACGCAATACCCTCGACAGGTTAATATTCGAGCAAGGATTGTAGGAAATCATATCACTGGTCCCTTTTTCATTGAAGGCAACTTGAATGGCGATAATTATTTGGCACTACTTCAAAATGATGTCATTCCAAGTTTAGCAAATTCATATCCTCATCCAGGAAACCCTCAAGTTTCAGTGAATGCGATATGGTTTCAGCAGAATGGAGCACCTCCACATTAACAAGTTAATGTCCGAATTTTTATATTTTTGCAAACCATTTTTGCTATTATAAATGTTTTTTCTTTCTTTGCAAATGTCCCATTCTTCATGGCAAATACATGTTTTGGCTTCCTACTCCTTCATCACCATATAAAAAATGTAGAAAACCTTCAAGAAACGAAAGAAAGAATCATTTCGAAATGAACTATTTACCAAGATATGTAGATCATGCAAAGAAGTTACTTTTAGACACAGACTTTCATATGGACATTGAGTCATTCAAAAATTATTGATCATTCACAGGATTGCTACACAGTATAGTATTTGTGAGAGCTAAATTTCACTTACATGGAACACTGTCATACATGATGGCGGAAATCGATGTTTCGAAATACGTCACTGGCGGTATTGCCTCTTCAGCACCAATTTTGATAACATTACAAAATGAAGCACCCAATTCGTTCATAATATCATGATTTTATGACGATGACAGTACACAATTACAGCTTATTTGATTCAATCTATCAAATAAGCGAAAGCCAAAACAGTTCTATCCCGAAAATTTATCTCTCCTGAAAATGAAACACTTTCAATTCAAACTCATTCTTTATATTTCAAGTTGTTTCTATCCCACAGCCTTGAAAATGGTGAATTGCCAAGTGAATTCAAGAAATATTTCCAAAACTCCACGAAGTTTTTGATGACTGTTTGTTATGTGATTCAGAACGCTAGATTTGTGTAGGTAGGATATTCCATCAACTCCAGAATGTATTAGTTAGTTTTGTGTACTTTTCACTGTGTTAAATGGGTAATATTTATATACACTAAATCGTAATAGATAAAATAGAGATTATTGATGAAGATTATATACCGAATTTACACTTGGCAATAAATAAATTAATAAAATAACACACTATTAACGTCTGAGAACGTCGGAAACACGTAGATATTACTTGTTTCTGAAATATTGTTTCTTTTTTCGGCCTAGAATTCAGATCATTTCGAGTATATTCGACGTGGAAACAAAAAATACAAGGTACGGCTATTAAATAACGAGACTGGTTACGAAAATGGGTTTTATTAGGAAAGTTATTCTACATTCGAATGCTCCCCTTCAATATACTCCCCTCTCCAAAGCCACACACCTTTCCATCGGTTTTTTTCATTGATGGAAGCAGTGCTGGAAGTCCTTTTTTGCTTTACCGCTTCCATCGACTCAAATCGGGTGACTTTCAAAGCAGATTTTATTTTCGGAAACGAAAAAAAGTCGCAAGGTGCCAAATCTGGCGACCAAATACCATTTCACAGATAGCGCGCTATGGGCAGGTATGTTGTCCTGGTGCAAAATCCACGAGTTGTTTTTCCCCTACTCGGGTCGTTTCATTCGAACTCGATCGAATCAAGACTGTTTCGTTATTTATCTATAATTTCTGAATGTATCTCAAATCAACATAAATTCAGAGTCCTCCCGAAATATCAGTATCTTTGCCGGTCAAATTAATTCGTTTGGTTCGGGTCAATGAAAAAACATGTTATGTATTTTATCGAGAACTATTTCAGGTAGAGATATTGTGAGACTTCTGAAAGAATTGAAAGTTACCTCCATAGCGGACTTCAATTGGATATCGCAACTGCGATATTACTGGAGGGACAATTTAGTAACGGTATCCATGATAACTACAGATGTTATGTACGGATTCGAATATTTGGGAAACACCGGACGTTTGGTAGCTACACCACTAACGGATAGATGCTACAGGTATGAATATAAGCAAAATATACTTTAATAGAACTTATATATGAATATTGACATTTTGTCTAGTACTCATGAAACAAAACAACTGATTGATATCTATAGATTAATGTATATGTAGTAAATAGTGGTATTCCTACTAGAGACGCAACTAATAGTTTTACTCTCATTGATCATTTCGTAATAGAAAAGACTATGCATCTCTTCATTACAAATTCTGTCATCAGTGATCGTAAAATGTACATTTTTTGTATTGAAATGTATGAATCAAGTAGAACTGAAAATAATAAAATCGAAGTGAAAAAATATGACACCAAAAAATTAGTATTTTTGCATAATACAATTCATTTGTATCCAGATATCATTGAGGCATATGGTAAATTAATAAACATTTTCAATTCTTGTTGCTCTATAAGAAAAAACAAAAATAAAACAAAATCAAAACCTTGGTTCGAGAGTCAACTATCACAATTAATTTAGGGACGCAATAATTAGTAATTCGTTTAATTTTGACCAGAACACTGTGATCATTCTCATGTAGTGAAAATATGATTGTATTAGTATTTGAGCTATTCAGATTGAGATCACTTTGAGAACAATATTTTTGCATATCAGCAACTGCTAGATTGGCCTGACTCGACAATCCCTCATAATCTGAAGACTTCAGAGTGAAGGAACAATCGTCGGCAAATTGCACTGTACAATGTTGACGATTACTGTTGTTGAGTTCATGTACGAATAAAAGAAAGAGAATAGGTCCTAGGACACTACCCTGGGAAACACCGGTGGGATTTTCAGAATGCTGCGACTTGATTTGTGCGATTAGCAATGTGCACAACTCTATATGCAGTCGATACAGCCTCTCTCTCTCTCCAGAAAAAAAGTGAAGAGGAGGTAGTCTAGAAGGATCTCCATGGCCGCTGACGGTGTGGTACTTATGGCACCACAGCTAGTGGCCTAACTACTACCTGATATTGTTCCTATGACAAACTACCAGTTCCTTCAATACTTCTAAATTGATATGTATTTTCTCTATATGTTGGTGATTATATAAGCCCAAATAGAGGGCTGTTCGTAATAGGATCTTTGTCACTATTCATGAAACTCATTCCGCACTTTCCGATTTCTAAGCTTTGGAAGGCATCCAGAAACCTGTTTTCATGTACCGGTGTCAACAATTTTTTTACATTTCTCACTTATTCTATGAGCGTTCTCTATGGCATGTTGAGCGACACTGGATTTCTCCGGTCTATGAAACCGAACATGCAAAACATGTTCCTTGTATCGAGCTAATATAGTCCGTGAATTGAATATAAGAGTGGCTTTCAAAAATGCACGTACACTTCCACAAGTGTTGGGCATTCCAAAAGACAATGCGTTGGAAAAAGAATAGTCTGGGATTTACTAAATAAGCTGCGAGTTTGTGATAAGAATTATGTTGGTCAAACCAAACGGACTATATTAACTCGCTACAAGAAACATGGTTCGCATGTTTGGATTCGTGGACCGCTCAATATGTCATAGAGAACGATCATAAAGTAGGTGAGAAATGTTTAAAATTATTGAGATCGGTACTTGACAAAAGGTTTCTGGATGCCTTCGAAAGCTTGGAAATCGGAAAGTGCCGAATGAGTTTTATGAATAGCGACAAAGGTTCAATTTCGAAAACCCCTTTGTTTGGTCTTATACGTAGAGATGATCACTTACATAGCGAAAATACAAATTAGCGAAATTGAAAAAACAGGTAGTTTAGCATAGGAACAATAACAGGTAGAGGCAGGTACTACTAACCGGTAGTAGTTAGACCACCAGCATATAAAAAACTAACATATGAGTTAAATTTAGTCATAATGATCTCATGAGGACGCTAACTTAGTTAGCAAAACGCGCGTCGAGAGACTGTAATTTTTGTTCTGGTGTTGAGAAAGTGTTTTTAAATGATTCATTTCACGCCAGAGGTTCCAGTAAAAACTATCAAGATATTTGAATACCAACTGATCAATAAATTGTATTTGGATTTTTTTCATCATCCCAAGAAACGTTAAATGTTTATGAATGGTGATTGAAAACTAAAGAAACGAATTCAACAGAATAATTAAATATGGAACAAAAGCACAAGTGATTGATATGGCAGTCAACATTGAGTTTATGAATGGTTATTAAAAAATGAAATACAAATTTAAAAAAAATAATGAAATTTCGAAATTTACTGANTCTTGTTTATGATAATACAACTGTTTCTTTCTCCGAATATTATTCACTGCACGATTGATTTCCCTCTTCCTCAATCTTCCGAACTCTCTAACAACGTGTGTTGTTAGAGAGTTTTCAGTGTATCCCATAAGAATGTATCCATGACACTAAGTCTGGAGATTTTGCTGACCACCTCACCGGCCCATTATTCCCTATCCATTTAGCACTAAACCTTTCAGTCGGGTAATTAGATACTCGTCTGGGAATGTGCGGTGGAGCACCATCATGTTGAAATCAGATGTTGTTATAGTTAGCCAAAGGTAGATCATCCAAATAGTCTTCGAAAATCGACCTTAAAAACTGGTGATAGGTTTACACATTCAAAATTCCTTCAAATAAATGAGGACCCAAAATTCTATCTTTGTAAAGTCCTGCCACACGTTAATACTAAATCACACTGGTGGTCGAATTTCTTGGAACTGCTTGGGGTTGTTTATGCTCCAAATGTGTTCGTTATTTCGGTTGAATATCCCACAATTCGTAAAAGTGTTTTTATCTGACCAAATTACATTTTCCAGGAAAACAAGAACATCAGGTCTTCTTATTCTAATCGCCTTTTGGGATCACCTGCATGCAATTTTTGAGGTATGTGTATTTTGTAACATTTTGAACCGCTGTTTTTGAGATGTCTCCAAGCACTTGTATGACAAATATTAAGTTCAAAACAGAAAAAATCCAATATAGCGCCCATCAGAAAAAATGAAGTTGATGATGGTGGCCGGGAGAGGAAACGTTGGATAGCAAATCTGAAAACACCATTATATAGCAGGGAAAAATTGGCATTGTGGAAGTGCGAATTATTTTGAAATCCTTCGGAAAATAATGCCAGAAAAAAATAAAAACCATTTTTCGAAATTTCTCTTTTATCCGGATATCTCCGGATATCCTTGGAATTTCAGAACTTTCTGAACGGCATATTGTTGGTGAGGTAAATGTGCAACTTTACCCCGATTTAACCATCTTCGTATCTCTCATAGTTTCCGAGATCCCAGTTGTGAGGATCGAATTTGAAACGCCCTGTATAATGCAATATCCGTCATGATACAATATAAGGAAGTAGCTTATTACGGTAGGCATTCGTCAGATCCTACTGTGGAGGTATGTTGAGAAAGCTGAATATTTCGAATTTTAATGCGCTTCACCATAATATCTCTTCGGGCTAGAGTCCAAACAGAGTAGGTCATTTTCATAACGATTATTTCTCACTTGTGTCATTATCACTTGCACTCAGAAAAATTTGAGAGTGTAAATGTGGCACTCCCTGAGGTCGGAAGCAGAAGGTTCATGATTTGTATAATATGGATAACTGAAAATTTTAAGCTTTTGGAGAAGCTTCTTCATCAGTCCTTGAAGTTGGTGGCAGTGTGCAGCTCGTGAACTGAAGCATCCTGCTCCATCTGAATGTCCGGAATACGTATACTCAGCCGTGGGTGCAACAGCATTACTCACAAGAGGTGATGTTAGTGAATAACTCTCTCAGCAACAAATATCAGCACAAACTCTGGCATGTCTGGTCATCGGAACTGTCGGGGAAGAACACAGCTGCTGCCACATATACGCTTGCTCCTCTTCTACTGTTTTGGGGTAGTGAAGTGGACTCGAGAGGAGCTGTACCAACTAGATGTGAAAACACGAAAAATGGTACATCTTCATTGCAGTTTGAGTCTTTCATTGTCCGTTCCCTACAACTGGGGGTCCGTGGACTTTCCAGTTTGGGGTATATACATAACATAATGTTTTCGAATAAAGGCTGTGAAGTCATCAGGAGATCGGATCCAGCTAACCGAGCAATCGATAAACTTGGTTTTGTTTTCGATACTGAACGATGTAACCGAAAAATTCTTTTATGGGTCCGTCATCAGTTAGTAATTTCAAACCTAATTCGATGTATCATGATGGAATCATAATGTTACGAAAATGTTAAGAAATCTACTTTGAATTTTGTACCAAACCACCTCGTAATATTTTTTCCTATTGAAAATACTATTTCTGTCAGGAGAGTTGTTAATTTTTGCCAATGTACTAACGTCGATAAGAAGTAAACAAGTTTTGCTGATAAATCGCATTGTTGATGGGGTTTGCACTAATCGCTATACGATCAGTAGGTACACATTTGACAATTTTCATTGCACTGAGAGAACTGGAGCTAAATGGGTAGTTTTTTCCTCTGGTCTCTAAAAAAATATTCTTACTTCAATAAATTGGTTGAAAAAACTAAACTAGTCCCAAAAAACTGTGGAATGGTATAAAATAATTCTTACACAATTGATTGATTGATGAGAATGTGAAAAATATAAGTTAAAATAATCATAAAACTAATAATTCATCTGGAAGTTACTTCAGTCAATCCAAATACTTCAAGACGACCTAAAAAACATCCAAGTGTCTAATCTATGTCCTTGAGACCATTGAAGAATAATAAAATATTTGAATCCAAGAAAAGCTGGGTATGATGATATTAGTATAAATATTTTCAAAGTAGTCGAAAAAGAAATCCCACCAATTTTATTTTTACTTTTCTCAATATCTGTTGAAAATAGTATAATACCTAACAATATGACAATTACTGAAGCTACACCTATGTATACAAATGCAAAAACGACCATTCTTATTGTTTATTTCCAAAATTTCAAATAGTTTGATGCATAAATTATAAGCCGATTATTCGGAAAACAATAATCTTTTATATACTGACCAGTAGATATGATTTTCGCAGTTCCAGAGATACAGAGGCAGTAGCAATGAAGAAAATTTCAAAAGTTCAATCTGAAATTGACATAATGGAAAATGTTGCCTCTTGTCTTTAGATTTATGTGAAACATTTGATATTGTACGTTATGATATGTATTAGCTTATAGATTTTATGAGTAATACATTTTGGGGTATTGCAAAAATCTAATCTTGGTTCACCCCTTTCAATATACATAAACAAAGGGATCGGTTGAATTATTTGCTGATGATACAACAATTATATATTCTTCGGATAACTTCGACAAAATTCATGATGGTGTAAAATCAGGTTGGCCTGAAGAAGAGAAGGAATTAACTCTGAATTTTCGAAAATTTTCGTATATGAAAATTTATTACTGAACAGTTGTACCAATCCTAAAGTTCGGCAGAGCCGTACTCTCATCATCTGACCTGACCACTCACCATACAAACTAATCAGCTTCGTTAAGAAGCTGGGTTTATTTGGTCGAGTGTGAATAGGTGGGAGCCACAATAAACCCTTGCGGGTTGCGGTGCAGGGTCGAATAGACCCACCCACTTTGGACCTAACCTAACCTAACCTAACCAATTACCTTGCCTAACCTAAATCCACGTTCTTTACAAAAGAGTGCTATTTTATAAAACTTTCCGGAAAAAGGTCATTGACTGGACTTTTTTTGAATGATTAAGACAGTGTAAAAAAAATTCAACGAGCATACCATACTTGTTAGAGGTGAAAAGTCGGAAAATGTTTTTTTGTCAATAATCTTCAAAAAATTCCTAAGAGTACGAAAACATGTAGATTTTATGGGAAAATTTAACGAATGTTCCATTTTGAATAGAATGCTTCGATAAGAATTGATGCTAAGCTGATAGAATGAAAACTTTTTTTTTGAAATTCAACAGGCTAAAATGCTAAACTTATGCGAAAGAGGATTACAAAGCTTACGTATCGTACTCGAAAGATTTCTGGAATATGGAGGCTTCATCCAAAACAAGCACTTTTTCCAATCACGAGAAATCCAATACTTTTCTCGACGCGCGATTCAAGGAAAGTGTTGCATTTCTGGTGGTTGGATGAAGAAAATAGTTTCCTTCATCATCTGAAGACGCCAACTTGGTTGATGAAACGCGTGACGAGAAGTGTATTGCATTTCTGGTGATTNAAATCCACAATGAAACCTTTGAAATCTTCACGAAATAAAACTAGCAAATGCATATATGAATAATCAAACGCTGAAGCAACAACGTATATAAACAAAAAAAAATCAATTAGATTTAACACACTACACAACAAAAAAATAGTTATTTTATTCATTTGATAGCAAATAAATTGAAAATTTAAAACAAATTCCATAGAAATCAATAATATTCATGATCATAACACTAGACCCACAAAATTATTATCAGTTGATAATTTCAAATCTGATTTTGGATAGAAATCATGATATATGATGCAATTAATTAGGAAATGAAAAAAATATAAAACTGCTCTTGAATACATTCAAAATGAAAAAGTATTTAACGAATTGTATCGAAAATACAGGACCACATGATTTTCATAGAGCCAGAATCATCTAAATAATATCATATCACTTATGAAAAAAATCAGTAATGAGGTTTTAACAGACTTTTTCCTACAAATCTCGCTACATAAATAATAACCTGTTTGTCATCTTCAGACGAATTGGAAAAGTGGGCAATTAAAGCTTGTATTTGTAGTTTATGTCATTCGTTGAATGGCAGATGAATAATTCAATAGATATAGATATTTGTCGGAAGGGTATATAATTTTCCTCCAAACACCTTTGAACTGTTTCGCTGTTGGATTATTGTTGCCCCGCGCAATCTTACGTTTTAGAAAAACGATCTCAGGTCTTTGTGTCCTGAGAATTCACTCTACCTCATTATTGAAAGAGACTATATAACTGAAATCAACGGTATGTTAATGTTTTTATATGTATGTGGACTAAGCATTACCTACCATTATACATATTCATATACCCACACAAATTTGTGTCATATTGTTTATATTTCACTCTATTCATATGTTAATGACTATACCTTGCATTTTCTAATTCAACCCGGTTTCTATCTGGAATTACTACGTCTACGATCAAACAGAGGACCTTCACCAACCCAGCGGTGGGTAAAGTTAATTCACATACACATAAAAATACAAACATGCCGTAAATTTCAGTTTTAGAGACCGTATTTTTTTTCTGATGTGGGAAAATTTTTTCAGTAGATGGTTTTCACGTCAGAGGTTCCAGTTCTACCTATCGAGATTTTTGTTGTTGTATTCCAAATATTGGGAATACACAGCGTGACTCACGGTCGATGGTAGGTTAGACGTTTTTGGAAAACGCAAAGCATGATTTTTCTGAAAATTTAACCTCTCACATTTCCTTATTTGTTCTATGGATCTAAAATATTTTCAGCATTGTGGCGTTGCCACTTCCATCAAAAAGTCCTAGCAATTTTATTTTTTTCAATGGAACACCCCGTATATTAATACATTTTTGAAATCGCTCTGGTATTTTAATACTTTTTTGTTAATAATGTCCTATACCTATCTCTATCTGTTTCACGTTGAATGCCTTTTCAAATAAGGTGAACTTTACGAATACTAAATCGCGACTAATGGGATTTGATTTATCTCACCATAAGTTTACCGTACTTCAGTCGTCACTCGACGATTTGAGTGCTCATTTCCTTTATTTTTACTTCCATGCCCTTCCATTTCGACAGTATGCAGATTGAAATTGAAAACACGAATTCGCCGGCTGTTTTTAAGTGTTAACTATTGAGGAATTTGACTATTTTCTGATTTGAAATACTATCGAAGTATTTCACAGTTTATGTCAGTCATCATTATTTTATTATTTCGTTTCGTTTTGTTTGTCAACTGAAGCTTAAAAATACTGTTCTTTCAGGACATTCAAAGTTGTAACATCGACTTATCCTATCTAGTGTTATCGATAGTTGAAGTGATTGATGAATATTTCATTTTATTATCAACCAATGACCACTGCGTAGATGTAATGAGCTAAGAATGAAACCCGTATTATTATTATTTAATAGTCTGTACTGTACATTGGAGATGAAAATACTGAGAATATAAATGTCAACTTGGATCTACTGGGTGAATCATATGATTTTTTTCAGGACACTAATGGGAGCACTGAAACTGAATCTTGGTGGTGCCCCTGAAGGCCCTGCTGGGACAGGTAAAACAGAGACATGTAAAGACCTCGCGAAAGCAGTGGCGAAGAAATGCGTAGTTTTCAACTGCTCTGATGGATTGGACTATAAGGCACTTGGAAAATTCTTCAAGGTGATTTGTCAGGATATATGTATTTCACGAGGCAAATTGAACTATATTATTTGTAGGGTTTAGCTCAGGCAGGCGCTTGGGCGTGCTTCGATGAATTCAACCGAATAGAACTTGAGGTCCTCTCTGTAGTAGCGCAACAAATACTGAGTATTCAAACAGCGGTAGCTGCTAAATTGAAAAAGTTTGTCTTTGAAGGAACTGAGATCACTTTGGACCCGACTTGTACCGTTTTCATCACAATGAACCCTGGGTATTATTTAGAGTTCTTATAAATTTTTATTACTTTCCACAAATTCTTTTTGTGAGCGGTTCAGATTTCTGCATATAAATAAAACTGGATCTGAATGAATTTAGTAGATTCACGAAACAATATCGGCCGCATACAGGGTGTTTCAATTTCGATTCTCACCATTGGCATCTCAGAAACTATGAGAGAAACGAAGATGATAAAATTGGGACAAAGTTGCGCATTTACCTCACTAACAATATGCCGTTGAGAAATTTCTGAAAATCCGAGAATAACGGGAGATATCCGGAAAAAAACAGAAATTTCGGAAAATGGTTTTTATTTTTTTCTGGCTCAATTTTTCGAAGGATCCGAAAATGATTTTGAAAATAATTAATTCTCATCATAATCGGCTTTGACTTTGATGTTTCTAAATTTGACTTTCAATTTGCTCAATGGCATTTTGTTATTGTACAAGTCATTGAATTTTTGGAGAAAAATGGCTTTCACGAATGAAGAAAAATGAGATATGATACTTTATTACAAATACGATAGAAACAGTGTTAGGATGTCGGAAATCTATTTGAACTTGTATCCTGAAAGACGACAACCACATCGAACTATGTTCAAGTTATTGGATCAAAATCTCACCGAGTTTGGTTCGTTTGAAAAGTCAATGAAAAAATACGGAGACAGTAGCACCAATCAAAATTTGATAAATGAGGTGTGTATGAGGTAATCAGACATTGTGTCCTTTTCAATGAAAATAGAACTTTGAACAAATAACAATAATTAACGAGAATGTAAAGACAAAAGTAAATCACAGCAAATGCTCAAAATGCTGGTCTTGTTTATGATAATACAACTGTTTCTTTCTCCGAATATTATTCACTGCACGATTGATTTCCCTCTTCCTCAAACCATCTTCGTATCTCTCATAGTTTCCGAGATCCCAGTTGTGAGGATCGAATTTGAAACGCCCTGTATAATGCAATATCCGTCATGATACAATATGATGATACATGTTACATGTTACATGATACAGTTTGGGGTATCTACATAACATAATGTTTTCGAATAAAGGCTGTGAAGTCATCAGGAGATCCGATCCAGTTAACCGGGCAATCTGGTCAGTTTTACAACTTAATGTTCGCTCATATTCATTATTTTACTTGTGTTCTCTTGTTCTATATTTCAATTTTTTGCTGTATTCATATATTTAGTTACTTTAGTGAATCTCTAATATTTAATGTTTCCTGGTATAATAAAGACGACAACAGTATGTTTTGATTGGCTTCCGGAATTTGCCCTGGTCTTCCTTGGTAATAATCTCCAAATGTTACAACTGCAACTACGCCAGTCATCTTTACGTCAGAAAGAGTACTCCGACCAAGCTACTGAAAATGACTGCCGCAATTGTAGTTGAAACGTTTGGATATTATAACCAAAGAAGAACACGGCAAAACGTGGAAGCCGATCAACACATTAACGCCAGCCGTAAAAGCCTACATTTCTATATACAGTACAATAATAGGCTTGGTTAATGATACTGATACTATTACTGTTATTCGAAATACACAAATTTTTTTCCATGAACACTTGAACGAGACACTTATTGTTGAATATATATATTTTATTCCTCCAGGTATGCTGGTCGTCAAGAGTTACCTGATAATCTGAAAGTATTATTCAGAACAGTTGCTATGATGGTTCCAGATTATGCAATGATAGGAGAAATATCTCTTTATTCATATGGATTTGAACAAGCTAAAAGGTATTGTTTTCATAACACTAGCCAACAATTGAGAAAAAAAAATGCAACTTATAGTATAATGGCTATACATGAGAGTTTAAAGCATCCTGACTACTACTTTATCAAACATTTTCCATCACGTAAAGATTTTGGGTTATAGTTATTTTCATTTCATACAAAAGTTATCACATATTATAGGGAAATATAAGATCAAAACAAGAAAAAACAATATATTTTGAAGATAACAGACTTTATTTACAATACACATGAAAAAATATTCAAATGAAGTTTTTGCGCATAACCTTTTTGCAAATATTGACTTTCGTTAATATGTTTCATCATTTTTCCTCATAAGGAACCAACAATAATCCCCCATCATTGCTGCATCCCATCTGCCCTGGTAACATTGCTCCATTGTCGGAATGTCTTGGTGGTACCCTTCCCCTTGTTTGTTACTAACAGCACCCAAATTTTGTGTGGAAAAATTCAAATGGGAGTGCAAGAAATGGATTTTGAGAGACATGCAACATCCCATTCTGCAGTAGTTGTCAAGTAGTTCTTCTACAAGTGTTTCATAATTTTCTACTTTCGTGTTCTTTAACTGCGAAATAATTCTTTTGAGAGAACTCCACGCAACTAATTCAACATTACGTAATTTTTGATCAAACTGATGATCACTCAGTAATTTTTCTAATTTGTGGTCCAACAAATATACCTTCCTTGAGCTTTGGAAAAACCTGATTAAGCTATTTAAACGCATCACCTTCTTTGTCTAATGATTTTACAAAATGTTTCATGGACCCCAGTTTAATGTGTAATGGGGGAAACAAAACGTTTTTGGGATCACCAAGAGGTTTATTCTTCACGTTAGCTTGACCTGGAATATATTTATCTCTCGGAGTCCAATCCTTTACTTGATGATGACTCTGTGTTGCCCTATTGTTCCAAAGGCGAAGAAAACAGCTAAACTTCGTAAATCCGCCCTGAAGACCTAGTAATAGTCCTATGACTTTCAGGTCACTACTGTTAGGAATGTATATAGATGATAAACTGAATTGTGAGGTACATATTGACTATCTTGCAAAAAAACTAGCAAATAAGTGTTATGCAATTCGAGTGTTGAGACGTCATAGTATGGGACTATTTATCCCCTGCTGAAATATGGAATATTAGTATGGGGAGGGAGTACACAACTGGAACGTATTTTCATAATGCAGAAACGTATATTGAAAACAATGTTCAATATAACAGCACCCAAATTTTGTGTGGAAAAATTCAAATGGGAGTGCAAGAAATGGATTTTGAGAGACATGCAACATCCCATTCTGCAGTAGTTGTCAAGTAGTTCTTCTACAAGTGTTTCATAATTTTCTACTTTCGTGTTCTCTAACTGCGAAATAATTCTTTTGAGAGAACTCCACGCAACTAATTCAATATTACGTAATTTTTGATCAAACACTTAGTAGTTTTTCTAATTTGTGGTCCAACAAATATACCTTCCTTGAGCTTTTGAAAAACCTGATTAAGATATTCAAACGCATCACCTTCTTTGTCTAATGATTTTACAAAATGTTTCATGAACCCCAGTTTAATGTGTAATGGAGGTAACAGAACGTTTTTGGGATCACCAAGAGGTATATTCTTCACGTTAGCTTGACCTGGAATATATTTATCTCTCGGAGGCCATTCTTTTACTTGATAATGACTCTGTGTTGCCCTACTGTTCAAAAGGCGAAGAAAACAGCAAAACCTTGTAAATCCGCCCTGAAGACCTAGTAATAGTCCTATGACTTTTAAGTCACTACGTATTTGCGTCTTATACGTATTATGATAGAAAGGGTTATTTTCTTAGGAGTGAATAATTTTTTTAGAAAAAAACGTATTATAACTTATTGCATTTAGAATATTTTTTGATTGATTTGGCCGTTACTTGATGAAGATACATAGTAATATCAAAAATATTTTATCCTGCATAGTTATAAACGAGACTAGCTCATGGTTACGGTTCCCAAGAATTGTAACTTTGGTTTTAGGAACTAGTAAATTCCATTGTTGTAATCTAGACCCTAATAGTTCAGCGTTCTCTTTGACCAAGTGGAGGTCCTGAACTAGCTCATTTGATTCAGGTGGTTCGATTAAATGGGGGGTTCGTCTTTCACTCTCGGGAAAATAAGGACCGTCTTTTTTGATACATCATGGGAACCTGTCGGGTCATCATACATTTCCAAATCTTCCTTCCAATTTGCCGGGGGCGTTGGAACTGGTAAACCTTCTCCATGAAGAACTGGCCTTCTTGCGAAGGAATATTTGGATATACAATTTTGTGTTTGCTCTTTTTTAAAAAACCAGACACGTTTGTCATGCAAAAGTAACAGTCGTTGTAATGATTTGTTGGAACAAATCATTGGAACTGCTAAAGGTATAGAAGAGCGTTTGCCATCCAACCAGTTGCTTAGATGTGCTGCACGGGTTTGGCAACATACAAGAGGAGCCCAATCCCGATCTTGATCATCAACAACACATCGAAAATACTTTTGGTAAGCTACTTGGGTCATTTGATTAATTGGCCGTCTCTGCGATTTAGGAGTAAACTGACCACATACATAGAAAAAACTATCTGCGGGATTAACGCAGCCACGTTTCTGTACTTTGGACATTTTTGTACTGTTGCGTACATCGAGTTCAAATATGTGATAATACGTTTACAGGAGTCAACTTATTTTATTCAGAAAGATAACACTTTTATAAAATACTCTTAATATTCGCGTGATTGTTCACCTCGCTTCAATAATACTAACTCACCACTACTCGAGTTAAAACAATATTGATGATCCGATTGTCAACCTGCTACTTTTATAGCGGTTCCGTATTTCTGGTGTTTTCTGAAAACTTCGAGAATCGGAAGTTCTAGAGGCGACCCGTACAAGTCTAATATACAGCGGAAGCAGATTCGAATACTGGACAGAGCTGCTGTGTTGCCAGATTTCGAACAATTTCCCCAATTTAGGAAAAAGCACATTTGGAATGTAGTGTTCATTGAATTTTTGTGAAGAAAATCATAACCCAAAAATCTTACGTGTTGAGAAATGTTTACTATCATTTTCGCAGCTGAATTCATATTAATGTTATACCTTATTTTAATATTACTCTTTTGGTATTGCCAAATATATTAGGTATTTTCATCAAGTATCGACCAATCTTATAATATATTAACATTTCAATCCAACTAATGATAACTATGTAGCCTATTTGTATGATTGAAAATCTGTTCATGAAGAAAACAGGTTTCAGTTTCATGAGTTGATTTTGATTCCCACTTCACTATATTTCAATACTGTTTCCTGTTTCATTCGCGGGAACTTAAATTTTTGGATGTTCCCACATTTTTAACAGCAAATTATTCTCATATCTTTGATTAAAAAACATTTTTATACGGAGTATAAATATTTAGAATTACCCAAAGTTTCAGCCAAATTTACCGAATGGCATTTTTTGAAATTTTTCCTAACAAATGTTTGAAGTGGCTATTTGAATGGTGGAGCCCACCTCCCCTACCCCTCTGAAACGAAACATTCCTTCTTCGGCCACTAAGGCCAAAATCCCGCCCATCGTCGTCCGCCAGAAGGACACTGATAAAGTTGACGGCTCAAGAGAATATTGAGTTCCTAAAAGCCGTCAACCTACATGACGGTATCGAGGTCCAACCGGAGTCTCGTGACAACTATCGTCTACTGGCAAGGAGAAAATCCCTCACCATATCTACTCACCCCCTGAGGAACGGTAAATTCGTGCCGTTTTCAGGGGAGTGCCAGAGCACTTGGCAGTCAACGATATTCGTGAGGAGCTCGAAGCCAAGGGCTTTGACCTCACCAGTGTCACGCGCATGAAGCGCGCTGGCAAACCGATGCCTCTGATCCTTGTTTTGGTAAACAGGGACCAGAAGCATATATTTGAGGTCAAAGACCTCTTGAGTGTGAAGGTTCAGGTCGAACCCCAACGCCCAAAAACTTCGGTGGGCCAGTGCCACCGTTGTCAACGTTTTGGTCACTGCCAGCGCAATTGCCTAGCAGAGCCCATCTGTGTCAAATGCGCTGGCAGGCACTTGACAAGTGCCTGCAAAAAGGCCAGGTCTGACCCCCCGAAGTGCAATAACTGCAAAGATGCCCACACTGCGAAATACCGTGGCTGCCCTGCGTACCTCAAGGTACAACGCAAAAGGCAGCAAACTCCCAAAAAACCAGCCCCTTCAGGGAGACCTGCGAGGTCTGGACGCGTCCAGGAGGAGTCAGCTTTGCTAAAGCTGCATCCAAAGGTGCAAGCAGTATAGCAAACCCACCTCCCCTCTACCTGAACCCTCACCTCAGACTCAGGGGGTTTTAGACATCTATACCGCACTGGACCAGATGAAAAAGTTGTTTGTTAAATTCCCCGTGCTACAGAAAATGTTCACGGTGAATACTGACGTAAATAACCGGAACTGCCAATGTCTAGACAACCAACGTTGCCTAGATCTCTGAAGATAGTTTTTTGAAATGCTAATGGCATTCGTTCAAAGAAACTTGACTTTGAGAACTTTTTGATTGAGAACAACATCGATGTGGCTCTAGTCCAAGAGACACATCTGAGGAACGAATCTATTGTCACAGAGAACGTGTTGGACGTGCTGGAGGGGGAGTTGGCATTTTTGTCAAACGATCCCTTCAGTGTATCCAATACGGCATTGACAGTGCTCGATTACACGGTACTGAGGCCGGGGGGTCGAAATTCAACTGAACAGGGGTTGTCACAAAATAATCTCGGTTTACAACCCTCAACAACAACCTTTCATTCATGAACTGATTAGATAAATCAGATAAGTACTAATATTATTAAGTGAAGATTACTACAATACATTAGTGAAAACCGCTCCCTAATCGGAAAAACCGTTTTTGAGATTAATGCGGATAAATGCAGAATGGCAGAATGATATTGAATACACAAATAAATATCTTTCAAAATTTGGAAAAATATTGAATATTAACAAAATGTTCAAAATTCTGTTCTCAATTTCAGTCTATCGCAAAAAATCGTTCATACATACAAGTTGTGTTCCGAACAGCTATCTTCTCAAAATCATTATGACTATGGGATGAGAGCGGTAAAATCCGTTCTGTTGGCTGCCGGGGCACTGAGAAGGGGTTATCCAGATGTTGAAGAACCACAGCTTGTACTGAGAGCCGTAATAGATGTTAATTTACCAAAATTTTTGGCACAAGTAAGTAACGAGGAAGTCCTAACTTTGTGTATTTCTAGTTTGGGAAAGGTGGTGAAAGAGGAAGTGAAAGAAGAGGAGAGAGAGAGAGAGAATGAATGCTTGAAAGAGAAAATGCGTTTCTGTTTCTTAGTATTTCTTCGAGATTTTGACCTTCCCTCAATCTAATGATGAACGAAGCGGAACTGCGTAAAATAAAACATTGAAGAGCCAATTCGTCAGTAACTTGTATGCATAAACTTTGCCTTTTAATTGTTAATTTGATGAAAACATAAAATTTATGTTCTTTAGCTTCCTTAACATGGTTGACATTTTAGGGAATTATCACTTTGAATCTCGAAACCTAATAAATTCACCTGATTCTTAGATCTGTTGTTTGGCGAAATTGGAAACTTTTGTTTATTAATTAGAAAATGTTACGATCCGCACCGTTTAGCACTTAATTAGCACCTAATAGTGTTCCCTCAACATTCATCATTTTATTATTATTTTCATTGCGTTGATCACATACTGCTAGCAACGCAACTTTGAGTATTGAGTTGCGGTGTAAGTTACAGAGCACCTAATTTTTGACTTCGGTACCTGAAAAGCACCTAAAAAGTACCTAATTTTGACATTTTCTAAATGCAATTTTCGTACTTTGCGTTGCTGGCGTAACAGAGCATGAAAAATTTCCTGTACCTACCCGACCGCATATCATTAAACAAAATCGATCGTTTTCTCAGTGCGACTCTGTACAAGCAGCCTTGTCTGGGAGATCTCGTGCACTATGCACGATACTTTTTTGAAGCACTGTGTTGCTTAGATGTATAGAGTATAGAGAAAGCATGATCAAAATTGTTTTTGTTGTGGAAACGTTGGAAAACTGTGGAAAATTAAGGAGACTGTGGAGAAATTGGTTGCAGCAACAAACGGTTATTCATATGTTCACCTTCATTAGATGTTTTTGTCATTGAAACATTACTTTATCACTTTATATATTGGTAAATAATAAACTTATTATTATTATTAACAAAACACGCGACTCAGACTAATTTTTGTTTTTGTGGTGGAATTCAAGTTTCGATTTTGTTTTCGAAACTGAAACAAAATTTTAGTTTTGAAAATGAAACTAGTCGCAAGCTAGTCCGTGTGGTGGAAATCTGTCTTTATGTAGATGAAACAGGTTCAGTGATGGCAGAGCATATTTCAAAATCAACTGTTGATTACGCAATAAAATGGAATTTTTTATCTGTTCTATGATTTTTGGAGTTATCCTTGGAGTTTTCTAGATCGATGCTGAATTTCTTCCCAGCGAACATTCTCTAGAAGTCTGAGAACAAAAAAAGGTAGCTGAGAACCAGATCTGGAGAATATGGTGGATGCGGAAGCAATTCGAAGCCCAATTCAGGCAATTTTGCTGTTGTTTTCATTGATTTGTGAGAGAGATATTCTCTCTCAAAAATTTTTGAGAGTGGATTACAGCAAATGACTGGCTGCTTTCGTGGTATTGTTGGCGTACTGTATCTCTCTCAAAACCAATCGTTGGACAGCTTTGATTTCTGTTAGATTACGGGTACACTGGATGCTTCTTCTCCGTTTATGGTTTCGTTCACGAGATGGTGTGTGCTACTACTTCATTGCAGTTCAATTTCGGACGAAGATCTCCGAAATTATCAGTCGCTTCTGGACGAACATATATGGTGGCAAAAATGTAAGGGTGAGTTATAGAGCTAATTTTATGAAAAAAAGTTCGCATGAACATAGATCCAGGAATGTATTCTTTTCAAGGTGCACACTGTTGAACTTGCTGAAAAAGTTTTTTTTTGTAGGATAAATAACTCTTTTCCGATTTTGGTGAAATTTAGTCACTATTCTTTTTAGTGATAAGAGATCCATCAAGCCTTAATTAGGTACAAATTATTGAGTACAGTGGATGTTCGAAACACAATTTTGCCAACATTATTGACCAATATAAGCCACTGACGTTTCTTGTTACGTCCAATTTTCTTTATATTGAAAGGGTTTTATTTTTCAGAGTGATTAATTTTTGGGAAAGATGGAAGTAGTAGAAAGCCAAAAACTTTCTTTCCCGTTCAATTTTGTCTTGGGTAAAACACCAAAAATTAGTTGTCATGACTTGATTCTATTGTTTGCCATGTGTCAAGTTACTTTCATTATTATGGCAAAGTATATTTACAATATTTTTCAGGAAAATTGAACAGCCTGTATTTTGGAAATAATGCATTTCAAAATCTATTTTTGTGACCTTCATTTCATAAAATCAGCTCATGAACGTGCTTTCACATCTTTTCCACAATAAGGAACAATTTAAATGCTTAACAAGAAAGCGAATATAAGCAAATGTCCAACGAAAACGCGCATTTTCTTGAGTAATACTACGACGGATATTGGATTATAACCGACAGGCATTTGTGCAAGTGTATTCACAGAGACAAATCTTGCATTAGCTTCTCATTTGTCTAGCAGCAGGACCTACATATTGCTTTTGGGGTATTACTCCTTATCAGTAGAGAACAGGACACATCTGACTAAGACAACAGTATTATCTGTTGCTCAACTGATTTTCTCGACGTTCCACCGGATAATCGGAACATTTTTTCGAGATAGAATACAATTTAGTCTTGGATATAGCCACGTCTTCAAGTATAGACTTGAACTTCCGAATAAATACATGAAAAGAAGACTAACGGGATGAAATCAGTTGATCTAGTGGCCTATTTTACTATCCTCCTCTTCCTATCCATCATCTGAGAAGGATCTATTTGCAAAAGCACTCACAGATTTAGCGAAATGTGGCGGTATTCAGTTTCGTTGAATTACATTCTGCGGAATGAAGTATTGATTATTTGAGTATCAATAAAATGTTGAGTCAAATCAAAAATTATTGTATTTTGTGAGAAAACGAGATATAATTGTCAAATTCTCTAATAGGTCTACTTTACTTTGGTGCAATCTTGTACAATATGCCCTAAATTTTTGTATTTTCGTTCTATTCTGCTCACAGTAAAATAAGGAATTGGTTTACGATCTGAATGTGTTTCATAGAATGTACTGCGTGCCTCTCATTGAGTCCGCATCATATCGCCAACACTAATCATCATTGATGATTCTCTTCATTTCAAAGTAATAGAAAATTGAACTTTTACGTCTTTCAACGTTTTTCGGAATTGTTGACTCTCATTCTTTTTAGTGAAATTTCTCAATCACCAACATGAGTGGATGACATTTTCAGAAGTACAGAGACAAATGTTCTTCGTATTTTGGTGAAAAAAAGATACTTCAATAAAATAGAATACAATTTATGGGCTATTTTGAATATTGTTTTTTTTTCAAATGGGGATCTATTACTTACTTTCTTCGAACTAGAAATCGTCTTATGCCGATTTCAATTTATCAGGATTAAAAAAAATTCAATGGCATCACTTCATATATATCAAATCACATCTTTTCAGGATGTTCCCCTCTTTGAGGGTATCTACAACGATTTGTTTCCTGGAGTTGAACTACCATCTTTCGAGCGAGCTGAACTGATAGAGTGCCTCATTGCAGAAATAAAGAAAAGGAACTTACAACCGACACCATGGTTTGTTATGAAGTGCATGCAGATATACGAAATGATTCTAGTCAGACATGGTTTGATGATAGTTGGGAAACCTATGGGAGGAAAAACTTCTGCTTATCAAGTAAACAACTATTTTGAATGCACAGCAATATGTCCGTATTGGCGACATAATTTGTTATATGTGTTATATGTGGGGTACCGCAATGATCAACATTTGTTCCTGTTTCGTTTCTTATATGTTCCAACTATTTGGCTACAATAGATTCATTTGGGAAATTACAAATGTTTGCTGATGACACCACAACAATTTACAATGGAAATAGTTTATAAGAATTCAAAATTGATATTTCAAGAGACCTTGCTCAAATATCTTCAAGGCTTCACTGCCATAAAATTTTCAGATTGATTCAAAAGATCCAATCAAATTCAATAATGAAAATATCGAATTCTCTCCTAGTGCCAAATTTTTTGGTCTCATTTCAGATAATAATAATGATAGTTTTTATTGATAGGCGAAGAAAAAAATACAGTGTATGAAATACAACATATACAATCTACCCAAGTACCTATCCAAAGGCAAAATTCAATTTCTGATCTTGTCACGAATGACTTATTCAGAAGTTGCTCTGCCATTCAACCTCGATGAAAATGTATCATGGAGACAACACATTGAAACGATAACAAAAAAATAGCTCCCATAATTGTAATTTTATTCAAAATAAGAAATGTTGTACCCCTAAAATACCTTGAATTGATTTATTTTTCATTAGTATATTCCAAAATTCAATATCTAATATCAGTATGGGCAGCAAATTTTCCAATGAAACTAATTAAAAAAACTTCAGAATACAATTATAAGGTGTATATTCGAGTTGAACCTCAAGAAGCCTACAGTTAACTTGTATAAACAAAAAAAACTATTAGAATTGTCATCCCCATTCGATTTATTATAAAGATGTCAAGTTTTACAATGAGCTGCCGAATGCTTGAAAACATTATCAAACAAAAGATTGATTCGAAAAAATATTTATTGTTTGTTTACATATAATTATCTGATATATATTTTTTTGTTTTGAATGATTCAACTAATTTTCCTTTATTTTCAGTTTTTTGATCTTAAATTTCACATAAAGGATTTGAAGCTTTATATCTTCTATTAATTATCTGCAAGCGCTTTCGACAGCTGGTCATACTGTCATCTTCTAGGCACTCCTCAAACTGAACTTGTCATTCTGTCGTCTGCCTCTTTATACGGTCAGAACGTCTCAACTCAGGTATTTGAGGTACTTTAGGTAAATTTGCCTGTATTTGTACTGCATCAGGTACTAATCTTTGTGTTAGATCTTCACTGGGAACAAAACGATACACATTCCTAAAGAAGATCTAACACAAAGAATAGTACCTGTTGCAGTACAAATACAGGCAAATTTACCTAAAGTACCTCAAATACATGAGTTGAGACGTTCTGACCGTATGAAGAGGCAGACGACAGGAAGACAAGTTCAGTTTGAGGAGTGCCTAGAAGATAACAGTACGATCAGCTGTCTAAAGTGCTCGCAGATAATTGATAGAAGATATAAAGCTTCAAATCCTTTATGTGAAATTTAATATTAAATGTGTCACAAAGTGTTCTGGCGATGCATTGAATTCATTGGAGCATCTGGAGACACCCTACATTTCCTTTCATAAGAGAGAGGACATTGTTAGAAGCAAATGCGCCACTTGAATCAATGAAGTCGCCCCGGAGCGCCAATTAATTTTTATTGTTGTTTTTATTTTATTTTTATCGTTGTATTGACCATTATATAATCAGAATATTCATTGTACAAATATTATTAGTCGATAAACTTTATGGCCAAATAACTGGATGGCGATGGGGTTAATTCATAGATGGTGCTGGCGTAGTTGAAACCCATGTAGGGAAATAGAATATAGAAGATTAGTGGGGGATGAGTGGAAGGTGAATTTGAAAAAGATGTAGACACTTGACACATCATTTGCCATACAAACCGTACTTTCGCAGTGTTGCCAACAGTGTCAGTTTTGCAGTACACGTATCATAATTTGACTTGGTCTATCACGTACCATGGTAAAATGCAACGGTACTCTGATTGTACCACATAACTTCATCGTGGTTTATTTTTTTCAATCAACTTCAATGAAATATTGGCAAAAATTGCAGAATTGATGAGTGTTGTGTTCATAGTGGTAAAACTGACAACTATGGGACACTACAATCACAATAGGTACGTCCAGGAGCAGCGCTGCGCTGTATTAGGCGGAAACCGCTATTCAAATTGTTTTAATTTCATTTCGCAGCTGGGTTTAGCAATTATCGTCTACCACTTTCTGCCCCATTTGGGTTTGGGAAAAAGATTTTCGCTTTCTACTTCTCTATCTTCATACAAAAAAATGTGGGAATCTTCTAAAAAGGGATGAAGGAAATCAATTTGATTCGAAAAGTTTCACAAAGATGTGTAGACCATGCAAAGAAGTAACCCTTGGACGCAAACTAGAAGAAAAAGCCCTCTCGAAACAACTGCTACCATATGAATATTGATTTACAAAAAAGAAACTATACTAGTCTTTCTCGAAGTAGGCGATAACGCCGCCTTGTGAGCGGTGGAGGCCTATAGAGGGGCAGTAAAAGGCACATAGAAGATAAGGGGGGGTTGAAGCGGTTTAGTGGGGCAATGGCTAATTTAAAAATGTTTTTTTTGCTTTCAACACGAACTTAAACGCTCCTTTACGCTTAACGTGCGTTTCCTCGTGTAATGCCATCTAGGGGACTAGAGAGTAATTATTTTCTGTCCGATAGTTGTCAAACTGTACAATAGATGGCAATAAGCTTCAATGCAAAACGAGAAGTTACTAGTCTCCATTCTCGAAAATACTAGGTCCGCCCGCTGTCTCATATAAAAGCGCGCGCGCCATCCAGCCAGTCCGGAAAAGAGCAAATCTTCTGAAGGCACTGAGAGGCAAGTTCGGTAGATGCAGCAGCAAGACCCTCTTGCTTACATACAAAACTTTCATAAGACCGGTCGTGGACCACAAAGCCACGATCTACTGCACTCTAAATCAAAGACAAGTCCACCGAATAGTAAGAATCGAGAGAAAAATCCTCAGAAATATCCATAACCTCCCATTCACAATCAAATAGATATCACCCTGATCAATTTGAGATTTCAGCAGATCGTAGCAGATACGCTACGAGAACTATGAGAAGCCAAAACACCGCGGCCATTAACACCCTGACCACGCCATGGAGGCCTCGTGGAGGCGCCAAGAGGATACCTCGGAGAAAGCTACCGTTCCCCCCAGCCAGACTCCTGGGGTTAATGGAAGATCCTGCGGAGCAAATCCAGAATATCCTTGAGGAATTTCCATTAGCCATCAGATAGCGGAAATCACAGCCTGGAAGCCCTGAGAGCTCAAGCGAAATCGCTAACAACTCAATACCACAGATCCATCACAAATCCACACCTCCAAGAAAACCGACCACAGCAAAGAACTAGGACATTCGAATTTACTTCTACTTATACTTATAATCATATTATTATTCATTAACCATATTCATCAACCATAACTTATAATATTCAAAATTCAACTACATACTAACACATACTAACATAAACTAACACTGATAGGAAAAATTGTAAACCCTGAAGAGGTACGAGCCTATAGCGGGGTCTTAACAAATACTCAAACAAATTGTAAACTACTAACCAAAATAAGTGAATAAACGTGAGTACTACACCAGCCAGTAATATCATTCGACGATATTACGAAAACAGGTAAACTGTTGTACGTGCGGTGGTGAATACTGTGAGTGGTGTCATTAGCAAGTTTTTAATACTCGATTCTTCACTTCGGCATTTTTGAAGATGAAATTTTGTCGGAAGCAAAAAAGAAGAAACGGAAGTACAGCGCGGAATATATGAGATATGGATTTAGTGAAAATCCCACAAATCCGTCTTCGCCTATATGCCTTCTTAGTCAAAAAACATTTCCGAATGGAGCGATGAAACCCTCAAGGCTACAAGATCATTCGAATAAAATGCATTCTGTTAAAAAAGATAGAAGTGTGACTTATTTTCAAGAAATGGAAAAGAAACACTCAGCTCAGCCAACTCTGTCAAAACTTTTTTCAGCGGCTTCTAAGCAAGACGACGGCGGACTCCGAGCTTCCTACAGTATCTCCTTGCTAATTGCTCAAACAGGTTAACCTCACACTATTGGAGGGGATTTAGTTTTACCGGCAAACAAAAGAAATAAAACTACTGTGCTCCATAAACTAGCGGCAGATATTATCCAAAAAATTCCTTCGAGAAATAGTTCCGTGCAAAGACGAATTGATGAGATGACTGAAAACATTGAAGAGTCATTGTGCAATCATCTGAAGACTTCTAAATGCTCAATTCAGTTAGATGAGTCCACTTCACCAACCAATGAAGCATTGTTGTTGTCATACGTGAGGTTTATTAAAAATGAGAAAATATATCAAGAACTACTATTTGCCAGAAATTTAGAGACGGATACAAAAGGAGAAACCATACAGGATTGTGACGAGAAATAAATTCCACTGTAGAATATTATATCAGCTACTACGGATGGCGCTCCGGCTATGACAGGACATCACAAAGGCTTCATAGCGTATTTAAAAAATAAAATTTCAGATGTGTTCGCTGTACATTGCGTCATTCGTAAGCAACATTTGATGGCGAAAAAAATGAGTGAGCGCCTCTCTTAATCACTACAATATATCATCAATACAGTCAATAAAATCCGAAACAGCTCTTTAAATGACAGATTATTCAATTACCTTTGTGTTGCTAATGATGGAGATTTCAACCGATTGCTATTTCAAGAGGTAACTGTCTGACTCGATTTTACAATCTACTTGACTCTGTAATAGAGTTCTTGGAGAACAAAGACAAATAATTGCACGACAACCTCATCGCTTCAAAGAATAATATTGCGTACTTGACAGACCTGTATAAATTATTTAATGATGTCAATCTTCAAGGTGACGACTTGAATTTGATTAAAACAAAAGATGTCATTGCTGCTTTTGTAGCCAAATTGCTCTCATACAAGAATAATATCGGCAGACGGGAGTTTCGCAATTTCTCTAATTTGTCAGCAGTATCCTTCAACAAAGACGACTTGCTTGTTTACTGCCAACTTTTGGAGAACCTCCATAGTGATTTCGCAGAACGATTCCAGTACATTCCAAAATTGGAAATACCGGACTGGATGTTGGATCCTTTTTCAAATGTCAACACAGCAGGATCACCCCAGCTGGAAGAAGAACTCATAGAACCATGATTCTTAAGATGTAGTAAAGTAAAAAAAATTGGCTGCGCTAGAAAATAAATAATTCTCGAAGTGGGCGGTAGACAAAATTAGTTCGAGAACCCCTGAACTATACAAATAAACACGCTTTCCTATTCAGTTTGTACTCCAAATATCCGTTATGGAATTGCATAGCATAAAATTATCCACAGGATTGATACACAATATAGTATATGAAAGAGGTAAAATTTCACTGACATGGAACATTTTCATCCTCAATGGCGGACATCGTGGTACGTAGGGATAATAACTCCTGGTGATCGATCTTCTGCTAAAATCTCTGTCAAAGTCCATCTGGTTGAAGTTGATTTCCATGTCTGTCATACAGTCTTCCCAGGTTGTTTCCCGGAGTTTTTGATAAGATAAGATTGAGATGCGAGTCATAGAGTTCCAAAGGATAATTATGTAGATAGTTAATGCCGATGATATGACATATTACATTTCTTAACATAGTAACTGATTTTTTTTAAGGACAAAACACAGGCTCCGCAGTATAATCCTTAAGGTACTTTCATAGCGGTGCCTGTGCGAATGTTGCGATTCACATTGGATTTGTATCGCTGGAGATCAAATCCATTGGAAAAACGTTCTCAAGAAGTTTATTCCACATAATCGCAGATCTCCAGATGAAAGAGTTCTTGTACAGTGAAGTTCGAGGTGTACTGAGTTGAACCTCAAAACGATGGGCAGCCACAGTTCGTTGAGTATTTCTGATATGTACCGCTCTTGGTGGAATCAAATGTGGCAATTCACTTGAATACTTTCCGTGGAAGTATCTATAGAAGAGAGACAAATCTCCAACCTTTTTTCGATATTTCAGGCTATCAAGGTTGCACGTGATATTCGCGCACCCAATCAGGCGGATGGCTTTTTTCTTGATGGAATCCAGCGACTTTAGGGTAGGTTTGGGGGCAGAGCTACATAGATGAGAACAGTACTCTAAAGAAGGTCTGAACTGAGCTTTAAAAGGCATCAAAAGTTGCTGAGGTGTGTACAGTTTTCTGGTTCGGAATAATGTTCCAAGCTTTTGGGAAGCAGTCTTTGTCATTCCAGCGACATGGTTGTGCCAAAACATATTGGTGTCCATTTCAACCCACCAACAAACGTATTGAAGCAGAAAGGGGAATTGTCCGACCTGACATTATTATGTCCGGTTCGGAGACATTCATCTTCTTGGAGGAAACCGATGCCTGGGTTTCTTGTGGCATTGAATTGGACTTGGTTACTTTCACCTCAATTCGAAATCACTTCTAGATCCTCATTGAGATGTGAAGATGTGCCTCCTTAGCCGATGTCCTGAAATCCAAATGAAAGGATGAAACAAGTGTGCGGTCTTCAGCAAAGCAATATATTTGATTCTTGTGTTTTTCCAATGAGTCGTTGATATACTATAAAAAGAGGGTGGGAGACAGTATGGATCCCTGGGTAACACCAGCGTTGATGGTGAAAGTGTTCGAGAGATATCTACCAACGGCCACTTACAGGGAACATTCTTTCAGGAAGCTGGAGAGCCATACATAAAAATGATCCAACAATCCATAGCATCGAAGTTTGGTCAGCAAACCCTCATGCCACACACGGTCAAAGGCCTAAGAAATATTAAGTGCAATAGCTCTTGATTTTCCATGTTTCTTGATTGCTTCATTCCAAATATGGGTGCCATACAATAGGTTGCTTGTTGATCTTTGTTTCCGAAGGCGATATTGATGATCGCTCAAGATGCTGAAGCCTTCCAAATATTTGAGGATATGGTATGGTTTGACCACCGTCAAATTCCCGGTACGAAAATAACGTACTTGCATGTTTTTTTGGACTCTGAGGTTCTACTATGAATTAACTGTCTCCGTATATTTCTCAATCTCATGTTTTTTTCCCTATAGACTCAGGAGGCTTGCATGCGAGAAATACGAAACTGCCTTTCAATCTTTGGGAGGACTTCCAAAGTCCCCTTACAGTGTTGCAAGTTGATTGGTATTACCCATTTCGCGAGTCAGAGGAGTCGTACAAAAAGTCTTCCTCACATTCATGGAATCATATCAATAGTTGTAAGACTAAATAATCTGAGAGATCGCGTGGTGTTCCTGGGTTCATTTTCAAGTCCATATTTCATATGAACATTGTGTTTATCACCTTCCATTCAATCTTTATAACAAAGTGAAACTGGCCAGATTGTACTTTTTTTGAAGGGATCAAACCAGTTACGAGAAGTAACGTTAAGAAAAAATTGTGTTCATGGTCAGTATCAACTCACAGTACGATATAATTCCAACAAACTTTCAATACTAACGAACAATCAGACCGTGAACATTCAAGTTTGGGATGTCTTCATAACAAAATGCTACTGAATATGATCCTAATAGTATCAAAATTCAGAATCTATTCTTCGAAGGGTTAGTACAAATAAAAATAAGGATCTGGAGTATTTTTGAGGTATCTGGCGAAACAATCGATGAACTTGTATTACATTTTTGACAGTGAAAACAGCGTTGGGACCTGTACAGCAGTAGGTACAGATTGAACTTTCCGCGTTTATGTTTCCTTCTGGGAATCTTCTTCATCAACATCGAAGAGCTTGTCTAATCCAACTATCTATTCTTCATTGATGGTTGGATTGGGGGCTGTGGACATAGAAGTCATTCGAATCAAACTCGAATGACTTCCATGCTACTTTTTACTCTTTTTGATAACAACCTCACTTAGTATTGGAAAAGTAATACCTTGAATCGTGCATGAAAATCCATAGACAGAGTCAGTTCTCAAGGTGTTTCAATTACAAATGAACAGCGTATACTATTTACTGAAAACGTTTCGATCAATTTTAGATGTCGCCTCAGATGAACCTTATATTCGAACCTGCCGATTTGGAACAAGCGTCTCCGGCTACAGTTTCAAGGTGTGGAATGATATACATGGAACCAGCTTTACTCGGATGGAAACCATTCATGGATTCTTATATGGCTACATTGGAGAAATTTTTACTAGTAGAACAATTAGAACTGTTGGTAGAGTGCATAGAGTGGCTTGTACCTCCTTGCTTGGATCATATCAACAACGAGTGTAAGAAGTTCGTCACAACTTCGGATATTCATCTTTTCTACGTGAGTATATCATCCCACAGAGTCACAATAAATTTTGGGGGTTGCAGTGGAGGGTGCAATAGATCCACCCACTTTGGGTGGTTTGAAAAGTTTTCGACCTGACAAAGATACAAAACAGTTTTCAGCGGCGTTTTTCTCTACAAAATGCTTGTTCATGAAGTTGATTGCCTCTTCATTTGACGAAAATCTCTTTCCTTCGAGCGCAATTTTTTGATGAGGGAATAAAAAGATATCGCTTGGGGCTGGATCTGGTGAGTAAAATGGATGGTCAAGCAGTTCAAACCGAAATTCGTGGATTTTCGCCATGGCAACCGCTGAGGTGTGAGACGGTGCGTTGTCTTGGTGGAACAATTTTTTTTTCTGCAAGTGGGGCCGTTTTTCCGCAAGTTCTGCCTTGTCAAGTAATGATGATTTTTCTTTTTTGAAGATAATGGATTGAAATATTTCCATGACTTGTTACGGGTTATGTTAGTTCCAGGGGTTATAACTGTGAAAATAAAAAAAGGATATAGTTTTTTATTTCTACACACTGAACTTCATTATTCAACTTCTACTTTTTACAAAATATGTATATTCAGAGCAGGTATAAGTAGATATTTCCATGCCTAAAACAGAAAGCTCTATTAACTACCAATGTTATAACTATTTTTTGTTCAATTCTCACCAAAGACGAATCCAGCGAGGTCGATAGTACGGGTCGGATTCATCGTCAGGTATGTTGATCTGCTTTTGAGTAGATAGCCAAAATAATGACCGTTTTCTAATTGTTGTCATCATTTTGTGAATTCATAACAAAATAACATAAACTCACTTCTGCTTGTCATCTGAAGGTTTATTAGAACTACCAGGTGACTTCATTATAAATATCAGGGTTCCCAACCTAAAATATAAAGAACGACACTAATGAAAAAAATTGAAAACAAGCGGGTTTTTTTGTTAAATATAAAAAAAAGGCTAGTTGAGGAAAATTATCGTTTTTTTGGTGTTCTAGAAGGATTGGAACGACGTGTGTCCCTTGTTTGCGGATTTTTTTTGACACTCTTGTAATTATTGTGGAATAGTTAATCAAAGGAAGGTCCTCTGACTATTTCAAGAAGATTTGTTCCCGAATTACACAATTTTGCTAAATTCACATTGGATAATTACTACTCAAGGCCACCCATCATCGATGTAGGTTTTTTCAGCCTTGGCATGTATAACATTCAAATTTAGGTGAACCTGGTCAAACCTTTCATGTTTTTTTCAGGGCCATTTTCTACTCGCTATTTTTCGTTACGTGGGCTTATCAACTACCCTACTTTACGTAAGTTTGCCTTTACGTAACGGTTCAGTTCAGCTTGGTTTTACTTATCATTGAAGATGAAGGTCGAATATCTTGTTGAAGATAGCCCGGGGTGATATTTTGGATGCTTAGTTCGAACGCCTAGGCCTACGCTTCAACGCTATTACTCTCGACAAAACAACATTCTCCTACGAAGCTGTACCCAGGGTGGAAAACATCTTGTTTATATATCTATGGAAAAACACAATAGCCATCACAAGTGAGCTGTATCGTTATTCATACAGTACTTGGCTAAAACTAAATCAAGTTTATTTTTCTACCACATATGTCTTGTCCTTTTATTATATAGTTAATTTTGTGAACTTTTGGTATCGATACGTTAAGGGGCTTCTTACTTGGTATAACGATATTGGTTACTCCTGGCTATTTGTTTGAATAACGTTGAAATAGAGAGCTAGAGCTCGATTCACTTTGATGTCCTATTTCCACCCCGAAACATAACCGTAGTGTAGTTTTTCTCGTTGGCAATTATACAGTTCCCTACAATCACTCATCATAGTGTTTGAATCTCAATCTACCCACTCCATGAGAGGTTTTCTTCGAGTAGTCATCTACCTTAGATCATCTATTGCATAATTTCGAAAAATTGAAAGTGTAATGGATGATCTGGAAATAGTAAAATAGTAAGAGTAACAGACTATCACAAAAAACAGTCGCCATCACTTTCTCAGACAAAAAATAGTTTTTGCATTTTTGGAGTCAAATTCCTCTTTGCAGTCCACTGTTTGGACAGTATTTTTGTTTCGGACGTATAATGGTGTATCCAAGTTTCATCTACAGTAATTAATCGGCACCCAAACTTGGATTTACTGCGCCTAAACTGCGCCAACAGAGCTTTGAAAACGTTCGTTCGAACGCTTTTTTGGTCTGACGTGAGCAAACGCGGCATGCCTAAATGTTAATTCAATATGCGACAACCACATTCTCTTGACATGTCCATAACCTGTGCTATGTCTCTCACTTCAATTCGGCAGTCGTCTAGCACCATTTGGTGAACTTTAGTGATATTTTTGTCGGTAGGTGCAGTTTTTGGAGATCCTGAAAGTTCATCGTCTCCCAAGCTCTTATGGCCACGTTTGAATTCAGTTGCTCAAAATTTCACTATTGTAAATGATGGTGCAGAATCCCCATACACATAATCCAAGTCATCTTTGATTTGCGTGGGCGTATTGCCTTTCAAAAACAAATATTCAATGACAGCTCGATACTCGATTTTGTCAATTTTCATAAAATACTCACATCAATTCACCCAAACAACTGTTACATAACAACTAGGCGTCTAAAATGGCTAAAACTTTGATGAGTAACTGTCAACAGATGAACAACGAAATTCACTAGCTTATCGGACTCACCTGTATCACCAAAAGATTTGAAAAATGTTTACTCAAGGGATGACTTCGTATAAAATTGTCAAATTTCAAAAAATAATTTTTTTCAACATAATTTGAAACAAAACAGATCGCAACTCATATTAAATTTTTAGTTTTTCTGAATTCAGTTCAAGTTCGTATCTGTATCTGTAGAGTAGGGAGGATGAGTAAAGGCCCACAGCACTTAGACCACATGTGACCCACCGTACATCCTCCTGGGTCATCGTCCATCCTGTCCTTTCCAGGAAGGTGGATAGGTCACTGGAAGACATCTTCTTTATATCGGCAGATGTAGGCCAAGACTCGCCGAACACACTCTCTTAT